>JAFNEN010000830.1:0-147667 GCA_019343175.1 Oedothorax gibbosus
CCCGCTCAGGTGTCGACCTCGTCACTTGACCAGGGTTCTAAATTACGAGGCGTTATTGGCTGTGTTAAAGCTCCTGAAGGAGGCTAGAAATAGGCAGCCGGAAACGATTACCTTACCTACCTTACGTGCTCGTTAAATCAGTGGAGTCGAAAGTATCGAACAAGCGCACGATGGCGAAACTGATTTTGTTTTGGGTGCCCGCTCAGGTGTCGACCTCGTCACTAGAGCAGGGTTCTAAATTAAGAGGCATAATGGGCTGTGTTAAATCTCCATGGAGGCTAGACAGCTTTAAACGTACAACCTACCCTACCCTAGCTAGTTTAGTTATTTTTAAGACATTCTAGGGGCCGTAGTGAGCCTAGTGGTCAGCGTCTCGGTCTCGGGATCGGAAGGTCCTGCGATCGAGTCCCGGTACCACTGAAGACCTACCGAGTATATGCGGAGTACGTGCTCGTTAAATCTGTTGGGTCCGAAAGTCCTCCAAGTTCCCATACCAAATCAATACCTCTGGGGTGACAAGCCAATTCTGGGGATCCTCTAGTTGGCCTCTGTCTCTAAAAATTAGATGGATCCACTTGTGTGTGTCTGTTGTGTCTGTCTTACTTGACGAAGGTTTATAAGCGGGTCGCTGACCAAGCACACAAACCTGAATATATATGTCTACCAACCAACCAAGACATTCTATATTTTGTGTGGAAGCGGGTCTTTGAGACCAAGCACACAAGCCTGAAAATATATGTCTACCAACCAACCAACATTTTGTGTGATATTTGTTTTTCTCTCTATCGAATAACAGTTTTATAAATTTGGATGTAAAAAAGAAAATCACATGGATTTGTCTTCACCTAAGGGTTTTTTTATGTGTAGAATTTTGTAGAGAAGTTTATTTTATAGATGAATCATCGGTGTTAAGAACCTCATATGCGAAGTTATTAACAGAACAACGGATAAAATTTCAGGTAGGGTTTCTCTTTTATTCTCTTCTAATTTCGAATCGTTTTTAACTTTTAAATCTTGAGAAATTTTGCATTATGAAGTCATTTTTTTGTGTTTAATATGTTTTTAAACAAGTAGGTTTGTAACAGTAAGTGTCACCTAGAACCGAATCCACACACGATTTAAAAACCTTTGTAACAAAATCGTCAACTCAGCATATAGTTCTAATTTCAACTTTCAGTCTCCAAAATTGCCCCCTTTTTTCAATAAATTTCTTTCCCAAATTAAATTATTAATCTTTATCGATTAGTAATTTAATTTGTCCGCTCGAAGAATAAAAATTTAGTTATATTGCTCAATAAAACAATCGCTAATTTACATTTTGACATCTTTATACAATTGGCTGGTTTCGGGGGACGTAATTCCTTCCAGCTTTCATTCCTTGGCTTCCTTTTATCTTTGCCGTGGTTGGTTAACTGTTCCCACGGGTCAATCACCAATCACAGCTCCAGAAGAAATTTGTTTTCATTCAGCATTTATGTTGCCGCTCAAGACCTGACGAAAAAGTTTTTAACTCTTCCTTTCGCTTTGTTAATACACAAATAATGAACCATCAAATAACTTAATTATGATCTATTATACGTCATTGAAAACTTATCTATTTTTAATTTTCTTTTATAACCCAATATTCGAAACACCAATTCACTAGATATGTTTTGAGTGCTGCCATCTGTTGCTCCGAAAGCACTTCACACGCTCATTTGTTTTTTCAATCTCTCTCTAAAATGAGAAAAACCATGATCTCAAATTCGATAAACGCATGTACTCAATTTTGAGAACCATGTATTCGAAGCTATTGTGCACCAATAATGTTTTCAAAAGCAAGAATATAATTCCCAAAATTGACTTGTTTCGGGTGACGTATTACCTTCCATTTTTCGTTCCTGTACTTCCTTCGATTGGTGTTCTATACTCAATTTTTAATATTTAATCTCAAATGGATGCTTAATTTATTAAAATTTATACAATTTTTTGTATAGGTATAAGTATTCATAAATATCGTGTGTTTTCAATTTTAATACTAAAAAGTGGTTATGTTCAGTAATTTAATTTAATCAAGCGTCTGGATTAATTAACCTGAAATTCCATTATCCATTCCATTATCTTTACCAGCTCATTCGAAAACTTTTAAATAACATCTTACGAAATATACTAGAACTCAAAGTATAGTTTTCTTATTGCATTCGACATTGTAATATACGAAATCAGGTAGTATAAATTTCCTACATTTTGTAATTCCTCCAATCTCTTAAATGATAATTATTCCACGAAATAATTAGGTATATTTCTCATGACATCTAGTTTAGGAAGGTCAGATCTTCTGTTAACAAGTATGTAAATAGAATAATTTCACAATTATTCTATTTTATCCAGAAGGAAGAAAGAGAAGTCAAGGCGACCATGACTTCTGTAATACTTCTTACAAATCAAATTATGTGCGTAAATCCTGTGTTAATGATAATTTAATTTTTTACCCTACTATTGATTAATACACAATTTTCTACTTGGTTTGACATAGTTTCAATTGTTGGTTTTTGGTAAAATGAGTTAATGGGATACTGTACCCAAAATATTTTTAGCAATAATAGCATTAGCGATTAGAATTTTTAGTTTAGTTTGAATTTCGTCGCACTAGAGCTACACGAGGGCTTTTGGCGACGGGCGTCATATTTTAGAACCACAATCAAGTGACGAGCCGACACCTGAGTAGGCACCCAACGCAACCGTTAGAAATTTTAAATAAGTACGGATATTGTATAGCGTAAGTAGTATACTGTAAAAAAAAATATCTTGTTCTTTGTTGAGAACTTTATTTAATTTAGCCCATTCCATTCACAACGATAAACTAATATCAAACCGGATTAAAAAATTGGTTTTTAATCATACTGGGGCCTAAAACCTACAAATCAAATCAGCCTTTTTTAAACTTTAGTACGGGCTGGGGAGCCCAGTCGGTTACGGCGTTGCATGCGGAAGGTCCCAGGTTCGGGTCCGGGCTTCGCCGAATTAACTGCCGACCTATGAACGGCCCGTGCAGCCATATCCAACGAATTATACCCCGTATAGAGAGAGTGTACGTTAAATAGACTCCAAAGTCCCATCACTGCGTACGATGTGTAGCCCTTAACGGTTGCTATGGGTGCCTACTCAAGTGTCGGGTCGTCACTTGACTATGGTTCTAAATTATAACTCCCGTCGCCAATAGCCCTCGTGTAGCTCTAGTACGACGATAATTCAAAACTAACCTAACCTTACACTTCAGTACAGTCATATTAACGAGTAATAGCACTTGTTGTTGCTTTACAATTGAAGAGCTTAGTGGAAGAACGTGGTAAGTGACATTTTTGAAAAAATTGAGATTTTTGTGTCAATGCACACATTACTAACTTCTTTAACGATAAAAAGTCTCCCCTTTTCCATAAACTTTCAGTTAAGTATATTTTTTACCCTTTGTAAGTGCTGTTTTTAACGTATCCAAGTGCAAACGAAGAACTTTAAAGCTCATTTTCTCGTTTTCACCTTTATGTCACTTGGCACGTTCTTCCACTAAGCTCTTCAATTCATTTGTCATTTGTATTACAACTCTTTTATATTATGATGCTCACAGCACCATTTTTCGACAAAATGCGTGTTACATCTTTTTCAAACGCGCGCAATTTATTAATCGATTCAAAATCTTATTCTGTTTAATTGTACTTGCGAAAGCGTCTACTAACCGCAGGGAAGTTTTTCCTAAATTGTTTTATTTTGCGCTGTCGCGATCTTTATATATCAACCAAACTAAACCAAGTAGTTTCAAATCCGCAATAACTGTTGCTCCTGGTAAAAGTTCCAGGTGAGACATTTGACTTACAATTTTTATGGTTTATTTTTGGCATTTAAGCTATAATGGTTAAAATGCCGTACAAGTTTTGCTTAGAATGATTAAAGATTATTTATTCTTTTAATACACTGCTCAAAATAATTAGATGAGCACTTTGCGTACTTTTGAGGCCCTTTAAGTTTCATTCCGTTTTGAGGCCCTTTCGTTTTTTTAAATTCTAAAACTCTATATGTTGTGAAATAGATTCATTATGCATCCAGAATGAAATGGTAAAAAAAGTGAAAAATCTTAATTTTTAACAAAATGTAAGGGGGGAAAATTGGAATCATAACTTTTGAATAAATTATAACAATTATTTTTTCAAAACATTAATGGTTAAAAAAAGGTTAAAATCAATTTTTAAATTTCTAAGAATGCAAGCGTGAAGAATTTGGGGTCAATTTATTTCATGAAATGTTTTGAGATTGGATTTTTATTTTACCATGTTTTTCATATTTTCATTTGATTAAAACAAACATTATTTAATTCTTTAAAAATACATGATTCTTCCATCTAGCGATGAATAAGGGCGAGCTCAACTTCGTGAGAAAAAAATCTGAAACTGATGATTCCAAATGGAATCATTGGGGGGGGGGGGGGAAAGGGTTTAAACCATGCACTCCCCTAGTTATTTTGGGCAGTGTACATACGGGCATTTCTTTAGTTGCAACTTTTGACTTGGCCCCTTAACTTTTTTGTAATATCACTCCAGTCTTAATATAAAATTTTAAAGTAAATATTGCTTTAAACTTTCCAATCTACACTCTTAAAACAAAAGAGTGAAATTCACTCCTATAGGAGAAGTGCATTTTCGGCACCGGAAAGGAGTGAAAATTAACTCAGTCTGAGTTAAAACCGCTCGTTTTAAGAATGTAGGACGTAGATTGTTTTCTTTTATTTCTTCTACATAAAAGAGCAATCCCTAGTTATGGAGAAATGTCATTTTCGGCACTGGACTAGGATGAAATAACTCAGACTGATTAAAATGTCGTTTGTTTAAGAGCTTAATTATACTTTAATCTTTTAATCAAAACGTAACAAATTTATCTCGCCAAAAATCTTACTTTTCTTCTTTAGTCAAGGTAGTGTTTATTCTAAACCCGCTTTATTTACCCATTACAGACCTATTTGTGATTGTTATTAACACTTTACTTACTGAATAAAAACGTTAACTTGTCGCAGGATACTATGGTCTTTATTTTTTCATGTCTTGTTTCTTCAGATAATTTAAATTGATTGGCAACTTAGCACTTATTTGTGAAAAAATTGCTATTTTTTTAATTAAATAAATAAAAGGAGTTTTAGCATAGAAAATACATGAAGTATCCTAGCTTGCGGCAATTGGCGAAAATTCTATTGCGAAATACTTTAAAATTACCTCACGAGCAAACAGAAAATTTGTTTTTATATTTTAGACCAGACGGAAACGGGTTACTACGCCTCTACCTAAATCCCTCCCCTAATGCTCGTACTGTATCTAAAGATTAATAACATTTACCATAAGTAACTTAATTTTTATTAATTAGGTTTGTTTATTAATCCTTAGATATGGCAATGATTGATTTGATCTTAGAAGAAGTAGTACACTGTCTCAAAATAGTTCCTTGGTTATATAAATGAAAAGTATGCAGATATTCTGATTAAAAATAATACGGGGCAGTAACTTTTCTTTTTAAAGATTTATCTTATCTTTAATCTGTTGATGTTCCGTATTCAAAGGACAACATCCGACCTGTGACACCAAAACCTTTTTTTATCCATCTCTTAGGCTATGTCCTGACTACGCCACAAATGCCACAAAGGCAACAAATGCAACAAAACTTGGCGACTTGGCAGAGTCAGTCCCCATGCTATTGCATCGCTTGGCGCCCTTGGCGGTTGCCAAATTTTGTTGCATTTGTTGCCTTTGTGGCGTTTGATGTCGTAGTGAGGACATAGCCTTAAGATGCCAGCAATATTTTGTTGAAGATAACAAAACAGTAGACCGCATTCAAAAAGTACATTTGTTTAGACGAGAAAAGCTGAAGATTCATCTTGTGTTTCACTGACTTTTCTCTAATATAATAGCAATGGAAAATACAGTGAAACCCCGATTTTACGTCCCCCGAATCTACGTTTTCCCCGCATTTTACGTTTTTTTCATCAGGTCCCAGCTTTTTCCGTATACTGTAATGTTAATTTAACCCGGATTGTAAGTTTGTTATTTATGGAATTTCCCGCATTTTACGTTTTCCTTGGAAAGTAAAAAAAAGAAAAATTGTTCTAAAATCAGAAATATTTTTCCCATTCCACAGGCTCCTGTTTTCTGAAACCGGTTTTTTCTCATGGATCCTGGTTTGGCTTAGTTGGCCGTACGATGAGCTGGAAGATATCTTAGTAAAGTGGTTTAAAGAAGCTCGTGCCGCGAATGTACCTATAAATGGCGCGATACTAAGAAAAAAAGAGATTTTTGCATTCTATGTACTATTTCCCGTATTTTACGTTTTTCCCGTATTTTACGTTTTTTTACCCAGTCCCTTGAGAAACGTAAAATCGGGGTTTCACTGTAGTTGTGATAATAATTATTTTAAAGTAAGGTATGTGTCATTTTAATTATTTACAACCATACTAGGGAAACCATTCACTCAGAAAAATGTGTTGAAAAGCTTGTGTTTAACAACAAGCACAATGTAAAAATTACAACATTACAATATTGTGTTGTTTCAATTCAAGAATTGTGTTGAGGACAAACACCCAAATTTGTGTTGTTTCTAAGATTGACGCTTCCGAGAGGAGACGATTATTATATTCATGCGAGATTGACAAAAACTGTAAAACATGTTTTCTAAAATATGTAGGCTAAAATTATAAGATTAATTTTAAGGTATACCGTAATCTATATTTTTTAAGCTTTAGTATAGCTATTTATCCGAAACATTAAAGAGCAGATGTTGAACTTCATTTCGGAAGAATGCGCATGCGCTCTGAGTCTTCAACACAATAGGGTACTTGACTAAAAAAAAATATTGGCTTAAAATATTCTTATGTCAAAAATATTACACCCGTATTTTTTATTATTTTTCAAATACCCCATAAAAAGGGGAAAAAAATGAATTTTAAAATTAGGACAAAAAATCACTCCCTAAAACGCTTTGTGGCTGTCACGTGGTATCTATGATGTCACTATAGTGACTATAAACAAACTTTGAAACACCATTTTGGAATCTAATTTAAGAAAATTTGAACTATCCGCTTCTGTAAAACCTCCAACCATTATCTATATAATTCTTTTAATAGTAAGTTAGATTAAAACCAGTTTATTTACAAACAAAAAAAAAACATTACACCGGTTTGTTTATATATACTAGTGACGTCAGCCAAATGGACGTGTTTGTGACCACGTGACGTACCGATGGAAAAAAAAGCCATTTGAAAATGATTTTTATGAATTATTTAAAGATTTATTTTGCAAAAAAATATATACGTTTGTTATATTTGGGTTCAAACTATAATTTAATTAATATTGGAAGGTATTTTAGCGGTACTGTCAAGTACCCTATTTTTGTACTACTAACCTTCAATTATTATTGGGTCGCAATACAATTTCTGTATTGTTTCAACACAACTTGTAATAGCTGAGATAATTAAAAAAATTTTATTGAAATCAAACACAAGTTTTTCTTAGTTTACTAGGGACTCTTAAAAGGCTATTGCCATGGCTTAAAAATGTTAGGGGAGATGTGTGTATCTAGGGTCGGATTTTCTCAAATCCCAATCCATCTACGAATAAGCTGATTTAAAATTTGTAACTTTTTGTCAGATATATTATTAGAAGTGACAGAAAAATTAAAAGTGGTCCTAGATACAATTCTGGCGTTGTAATTCGGTCCAGTAGCTTTTACACACCTAAGGTAATTCTCTAAAATTTTATATAAAATCTAAAAGAAAAAAAAATCAAACATACACATGTGATTTTCACGAATCAAGATAACTTTATTAACTCATTAGCAACGAAATATTAACGATTTACAAGAATTTTTTTTACGACTTACTCTTAGTCAACGTTTATGAGACTAATGTCTTAAGAGATGCATGTATTTTGCAATTCAACTAAACAAAAAATATTAGTTCAGGGCAATTTAAATCCTTTTTTATTTATATTTTTCCAAAATAATTACCTCTTATTCGAAATATTCGTTTTCTAATAAACATTGTTAGTAAGCCTACACTCTTAAAACAAAAGAGTGAAATTCACTCCTATAGGAGAAGTGCATTTTCGGCACCGGAAAGGAGTGAAAATTAACTCAGACTGAGTTAAAACCGCTCGTTTTAAGAGTGTAGGACGAAGATTGTTTTCTTTTATTTCTTTTACCCACTCCGAAAGAGAGTGAAATTCACTCCTATAGGAGAAGTGCATTTTCGGCGCCGGAAAGGAGTGAAAATTAACTCAGACTGAGTTAAAACCGCTCGTTTTAAGAGTGTAGGACGCAGATTGTTTTCTTTTATTTCTTTTACCCACTCCGAAAAAGAGTGAAATTCACTCCTATAGGAGAAGTGCATTTTCGGCACCGGAAAGGAGTGAAAATTAACTCAGACTGAGTTAAAACCGCTCGTTTTAAGAGTGTAGGACGCAGATTGTTTTCTTTTATTTCTTTTACCCACTCCGAAAGAGAGTGAAATTCACTCCTATAGGAGAAGTGCATTTTCGGCACCGGAAAGGAGTGAAAATTAACTCAGACTGAGTTAAAACCGCTCGTTTTAAGAGTGTAGGACGCAGATTGTTTTCTTTTATTTCTTTTACCCACTCCGAAAAAGAGTGAAATTCACTCCTATAGGAGAAGTGCATTTTCGGCACCGGAAAGGAGTGAAAATTAACTCAGACTGAGTTAAAACCGCTCGTTTTAAGAATGTAGGACGCAGATTGTTTTCTTTTATTTCTTTTACCCACTCCGAAAAAGAGTGAAATTCACTCCTATAGGAGAAGTGCATTTTCGGCACCGGAAAGGAGTGAAAATTAACTCAGACTGAGTTAAAACCGCTCGTTTTAAGAGTGTAGGACGCAGATTGTTTTCTTTTATTTCTTTTACCCACTCCGAAAAAGAGTGAAATTCACTCCTATAGGAGAAGTGCATTTTCGGCACCGGAAAGGAGTGAAAATTAACTCAGACTGAGTTAAAACCGCTCGTTTTAAGAGTGTAGGACGCAGATTGTTTTCTTTTATTTCTTTTACCCACTCCGAAAAAGAGTGAAATTCATTCCTATAGGAGAAGTGCATTTTCGGCACCGGAAAGGAGTGAAAATTAACTCAGACTGAGTTAAAACCGCTCGTTTTAAGAGTGTAGGACGCAGATTGTTTTTTTTTTATTTCTTTTACCCACTCCGAAAAAGAGTGAAATTCACTCCTATAGGAGAAGTGCATTTTCGGCACCGGAAAGGAGTGAAAATTAACTCAGACTGAGTTAAAACCGCTCGTTTGTTTTAAGAGTGTATTATGAGATGCTTTATTTACAGCTATCAATACTGCAGCATCAAAATATAGATATTTTGAATAAGTATTTTTTTTACATAGAATACAAACTTTAAACTTGCGTAGATTTACTATACTAATGTAACCTACTGGGGAGAAACATATACAACAACCGTAGAGTTCATAGATATTAACATCAACAGTCATAGATATCGCAGTTAAAGTATTAGGGCAGATCACGTGACCTCCAATGCTAACGACGGGACGCGCATAGAGGCCAAATAAGAGGGCAAAATGGCCAGTGTTGCTGCCACTTTAAGGAGAAAAATACTACGAAAAAATATAATCTAATTCTAAAGTCACCAAAAAATGTCGTAAAAATACTAGCTGCATTTCAGAATCTTTTTAGTGACTTTAAATCCTTTTCTAGTATTTTTTTGTTGTAATTTTAGAATTAAATGGTATTTTTTCGTAGTATTTTTCTCCTTAAAGTGGCAGCAACACTGGCCATTTTGCCCCCTTATTTGGCCTCCATGCGCGTCCCGTCTTTAGCATTAAAGGTCACGTGATTTGCTAATCTAATACTTTAACTATGGTATCTATGGTAATATTGCAAATGTAGGTCTCAATTTAATAGATTTGCAATTTTTGCTCTTTCGGTTATTGTAATCTTGAGATCTGAAACAAAAATATTGGTACAAATATTAAACACCCATAGTCTTACTTCTACATAAATTCTGACGCTTAGTACGGATTCTTTGCTTTGCTACATATTCATTGCCCTATGGTTCCCGCCACTCTTATTTGTAACACTTTAGGGATGGAAAACCGAAACCGGTTTTTTGCCCTCGGTTTTGACTGAAAAACCGGTTTCTACATGAGGCCGGTCTAAACCGGAGACCGGTTTTCTGCGTGGAAAACCGACTAAAAACCGGAAATCGTTTTTTTTTTCCTCAAAAACCGCCATCAGCGTTTTTTTAATAATATAATTTTTTTTTTTAAAAATTTAGTTTTCCACTATGTTAACGGCATAGATAGCAAATGGGAGGAATTAAATGTTTAAAAACAAGTAGGTTTGTAACAGAATCTGTCACTTAACTCGCTTCCACATATTTGTGTTTAACAGGAAAAAAACGCGCCAAACACAACATTAATTCTATATTTAACATTTACAAGCTAAATTTGGCTAGTTTCATTTATTTTATTTCGAAAATTCAATAATTATTACTTATCGTTTGCAAAAATCAATTTATATTTTAAAGAATAAATATGTCATATTCCTCGCTTTTAAATAGAATGAAAACATTTCATATCAACATACAAGGATTCCGTAGTGAAATATATTTGACGTCATTTCAAACTGATCGATGTCGCAAAAATAAATTTATTTTAATTTATTGTCTAAAAGAATTAAAGTTTCTCGAGCGATTGTTGCGAATGGCAAATGTGATTTAATTCTAATAAAAACAGGGCCTTTAGCTATTTGTAATTCAAAGTTTTAAACGCCAAAATTAACTATTTTCATTAATCTTCTTTCTCAGATTTAATAATTAGACTTTATCGTTTGCTGAATTTGTTTAAAGTTCGAAGAATAATTATGTAATCTTTTTAATAAATATTTTTGTCGCCACAATTTCCCATTTTCATTTCTTTCGAAAATTCACTTATTTATAGTTTGTTAAATTAATTTACAGTTCAAAAAATATATAATTTGTACAATTGATGCTTTAAAAATAAAAGCGAAACTTAGCATATTTTTTTTATGCCAAGTTAGAATTCTCTATGCATCTTTCTTCATACATATATATAGAACCATTAAAAGAACTCTATTGTGATAATACAACAATCCAAACCGAATTATATAACATAAATAAATATTTTTTCAAGTGTGTTTATTTTTATTTTAACAAAAGTTTCTCGTACGTTTAACGAAATGGCAACAGTGAAAATATTGAATAAAAATGGAATTTGCATGTTATTTCAATGTAGATTAAATGTTTAGTTATTTAAATTTTAAATAAGCTTCTAGTTTAAATTTTTTAATGAAATTTGGCATGTAGCCAAATCTGATTTTTTGCTTCAAAATGACGTATCCCACTTGTCTGTGGGACTTGTGGATGACAACAGTGAAAATATGAATAAAAATAGAATTTGCATGTTATTTCAATGTAGATAAAAAAAATTTAGTAATTTAAATTTTAAATAAACTTCTAATTAAAATTTTTTAATGAAATTTGGAATGTAGCCTAATCTGATTTTTTGCTTTAAAATGACGTATCCCACTTGTCTGTGGGACTTGTGGTTCTTTCTGTGAAAGTGGGTGACAGACAGACAGACAGACGGACGGACAGACGGACTGAACGATTATAAAACCTTCCACTTTTTACGTTATAAACGTAGTGTGGAAGCTAAAAAGGAAAAGGAAATAGAGCTGGAAAAATGCAAAGCTTAATAAAAATACTCAAAACAATCGTTTTGAGTATTTTTATTAAGCTTTGCAGGAAACCGGAATAAAAAAAGGAACATTATAATTTTAAATAATAAGAAAGTAAGAATACCTAGAACTTAGTTTTCAACAAAACACATTAAACATTTAAAATTGACTGTGTAAATTATTATTTTTTTTTCAATTCGAAAGTAAAGTTTACAAATTAATTGATTTTTTCAATTAATTAATAAGAAACTGAAAAAAACTTTTTTAAAAAATGGAAAACCGTTTTTTTGCCATTGAAAAACTGGTTTTGTGGAAACCGGTTTTATAAAACCGGTTTTTAAGGTTCGGTAAAACCGGGTCGGTTTTACCGGCGTTGTAAAAAACAGGTTTTTGAAAAACCACCATCCCTAACGCGTTCTAATTTGGTTGGCGGCGAGTATAGATGTTGTTTAGTAATTATAATACATGAGTTAAAGAAAAAGTAGGATTTAATTTTTTGAACAAATTAATGGGAAAGGGAACAACCGGAGTGTTATAGTAGAAGAAATGAAGACAAAAGAATATGACAAGGACATATTTTAGCTTCCTAATTTACTGAAAATAATATATAGTTTTGAAATCACCAATGTATTATATCGAATTTTGTTTTACAAAATTGAAATAGCTCAAGTACTTAAGATATGCAACGTCTATTTGTTGAGGAAGTGATTTTATTATCACTTTATCAGCTACACATTTTTGTGCTCGTTTTTCAAGTGGAGAGATTCCCTTTAAAAAAAAATGCCGTATTGGGTATATCAATTCAATTTTTGTTTTTACTTAAAGACCTACTTTTTATGTTACGTAATAGATATATCTTTTATGTTGATAACGATATAATAACTTTTCAAAAAAAGCATTTGTTATGTATTTTTGCACTTCCTTAAGCATCCATGTTCCAATGATATTGATGTCTTACGTTACCACATTTTAGTGGACATTTTTCTCCTTAAGGAATAATTTTTTTTAACACAATTGATCCCAATATTTTTGGGGTTCCGGACACAATCCCGAAAGCCGAAATTCCGACAAGCCAGAATCCCAAATGCCGAAATCCCGAAAGGCCATAATCCCGACAAGGACGAAATCCCGAATGGGTCCTAATCCCGAAAATAGATTTTTGTCCATTTCTCAATTTTTTAAAAAAAAAGTCAGCTGACTGACTGACTAACTGACTGGCTAAGTGACTAACTAGGAGACTGACTGACTAAGTGACTGACTGACTAAGTGACTGACTGACTAAGTGACTGACTAACTAAGTGACTGACTGACTAAGTGACTGACTAACTAAGTGACTGACTAACTGACTGACCTCGAAGACTCGAAGACACACAGACTGCCGCGGCACTGACTCGAAGACACACAGACTGCCGCGGCCCTGACTCAAAGACACACAGACTGCCGCGGCACTGACTCAAAGACACACAGACTGCCGCGGCACTGACTCGAAGACACACAGACTGCCGCGGCCCTGACTCAAAGACACACAGACTGCCGCGGCACTGACTCAAAGACACACAGACTGCCGCGGCACTGACTCAAAGACACACAGACTGCCGCGGCACTGACTCAAAGACACACAGACTGCCGCGGCCCTGACTCAAAGACACACAGACTGCCGCGGCCCTGACTCAAAGACACACAGACTGCCGCGGCACTGACTCAAAGACACACAGACTGCCGCGGCACTGACTCAAAGACACACAGACTGCCGCGGCACTGACTCAAAGACACACAGACTGCCGCGGCACTGACTCAAAGACACACAGACTGCCGCGGCACTGACTCAAAGACACACAGACTGCCGCGGCACTGACTCAAAGACACACAGACTGCCGCGGCACTCGCGGTTTGAACTCATTCGGGATTTTGACCCATTTGGGATTTCGGCTGTCGGGATTAAGTCCCCGACCCGTATTTTTGAGTTAGTTTAACAGTCACTTTCGCCATCACAATTTAATCCTGCAGAACGCGTATGTGGGTGTTTTAAACCCCAAGGTATTTCTTAAAACTTGTATTCTTTTGTGCTTGATATTCTTCTGCGTGTCAAACCATGTGTGTTAGATTTCATTAGACGGTCACGTGATCAATTGATGTCCTAAATTTGTGCATGATAGAGATAAAGGACAAAAATGATTATACAATTACGTCTTTGAAAAAGTAGATTAGTTTAAATAGTTAGGTACACAATTGTGAATATCAATAATGACATTACCATGGAAATGAAAATAAACCGAATTGATATGGCCAACAGATGTTACTATAGCTTACACAATCAGTTTAGATCCAAACATTCAAGCGGAGAAACAAGTATAAGACAACAACATTGAGACCAGTTGTATTATATGGCAGCGAATAATCGACATGAAATAATTTCGATGAAAATAAACTACACATTTTTGAGCGAAATATTTTAAGAATTATTATTGGATCAGTGACAGAAAACAGAATATAGAGAATTAAATACAATCCTGAATTGCAACTGAAGTTCCGACAACCGAATTCAATGCAATTCAGGAAAGTGTTTCAACTTCGATGGCTATTTATAGATGTGAAGAAGAAAACCCAATAAAAAAAATAATAATTTATAAACCAGAGGAAATTAGAAGAGGCAGGCCATGAACAAGATGGTTTGCTTACGTAGAGAAATTGATAGAGAGTCTTGGTCTTTATAGGGCTAGGGAGCCCAGTCGGTTAGACATTCGCCTAGCATGCGGAAGGTCCCAGGTTCGGGTCGGGGTATCGCCAAAATAACTGCCGACCTATAAACGGGCCGTGTAGCCAAAAATGTCCGACGAATAATACCCCGTGTGGAGGCAGTGCACGTTAAATATCCTTCAAAGTCCTACGCTGCGTACGATGTCGCCCTTAGCGGTTGCGTTGGGTGCCTACTCAGGTGTCGGCTCGTCACTTGACTGTGGTTCTAAAATACGACGCCCGTCGCCAATAGTTCTCGTGTAGCTCTAGTGCTACGATAATTCAAACTAAACTAATTTTGGTCTTTATAGTTAGACAATTATAGCGTCAGATTGATAATGTAATGTAATCGTTTCCGGCTGCCTATTTCTAGCCTCCTTTCAACTTAAGATGGTTTAAACCGACAGAGACATCTTCGGTGGGAAACAGACAATAATGCCAAGGAAGAAGTATTGACGTGTACCAGGTGACGTTATTCCTTCCAGCTTTCATTCCTGTGCTTTCTTTGGTGCTGTTTGCTCTGGGGGTGCTCTGTTCTCACATGGCATTGATAAACTAATCGTGGCTCAATAAAACATTCATTTTTGTTCAACATTTCTAATGTCACTCAGAACCATAAACATGTATATTTGTAGTTCGAAAGTTTTAGTGATCCCCTTACGATACAGTTATATAATGGGCATGTTTCACGTCTTGAGTGGCAACAGTTTCAGTAGTACGGTTTTCATTTTTGGTCCTTCTGGAATAGGGTACTTGACTGTATCGCTAAAATACCTTCCAATATTAAATTATAGTTTGAACCCAAAAATAACAAACGTATATATTTTTTTTGCAAATTAAATCTTTAAATAATTCATAAAAATCATTTTAAAATTGCCTTTTTTTTCATCGGTACGTCACGTGATCACAAACACGTCGATTTGGCTGACTTCACTAGTATATATAAACACATCGGGGTGATGTTTTTTTGCTTGCAATTAAACTGGAATTAATCAAATATACTATTAAAATAAGAATTATATAGATAATGGAAGGAGGTTTTACAGAAGCGAATAGTTCAAATTTGCTTAAAGTAGATTCCAAAATGGTGTTTCAAAGTTTGATTATGGCTACTAGTGACGTCATAGAAACCACGTGACAGCCACAAAGCGTTTTCGGGAGTGAGTTTTCGTCCTAATTTTAAAATTCATTTTCCCCCCTTTTTATGGGGTATTTGAAAAAAATAAAAAATACGGGTCTAATATTTTTAGCATAAGAATATTTTAAGCCAATAAATTTTTCTTAGTCTAATACCCTATTACATTTATTTTGAACAATACACTATTTTACAGTACTATAACCATTGTTGCTGTCAATCAAATTATCCGAACATTTGACAAATATTCGAATCCATTAGGTCAACAATCTTATGTCGGCTCGTACCCACTCACGTTTTCACTATAAGTGTGTCAGTGATAGCAACTACTCGTCCGTTCTCGAATTCGATTGGAGGGTTCAAAGACCTCTATCTGTGTGTGTACGGAAATACATTGGAACAACGATAATGTAATATGTGATTGCGTACAGATAATCGTTAGATTGCAGTATTGTTATAGTTAAAGAATGATTTTCTCACCTACAGAAGGGTGATAGTGGGGCTTTACAACCGTCTCAGTTTTATAAAGTTGTAACTGAGATATGGCAACTTATGAGGCCAGAGTAGCTCACGGTGACGTCACTTTCCGTCCTGTTCGAATTGTCGGCTGTTCAGGAGAAGAAGAAACATGATCACAAAACCTTATTAAAACAAGAAAAAAGTAGGGCCGTAGGGAGCCTAGTGGTTATCGTCTCGGTCTCGAGATTGGAAGGTCCCGCGATCGAGTCCCGGTACAACTGAAGACCTACCGAGTATATGCGGAGTACGTGCTCGTTAAATCTGTTGGGTCCGAATATCCTGTGGTCGGTCATGGCGCAGTTTACCACGGGTACAGATCCCTGGAGACTATTTCCCTCCCCTTAAGGGATATGTCTAAATTGTGGAGGTGGCGATAGATGGCAGCATCTGTCTTGTATGTGTGTGTATGTCGTGTCCGTCCTTCTTGACGAAGGTTTTTAAGCGGGTCTTTGTGACCAAGCACACAAGTCTGAAAATATGTCTACCAACCAACCGAGTAAAAAAGTATCTGGCTACTTGCTTCGAATACAGTCTTCTACAATGCCCTACTGTAAAAGATGTGCGCAGTTAAAAAAATCGAACGAAAATTTCTTCTAAAAGAAGCCTTCATGAAGTTGTTCTTTGTGTCGGTATCGGCACTTGACCACGGATCAAAATTACAATAACGAAATCGTCAAGACGTAACCCGTATACGAACCCTCGACAGCAGCTTAGGACCACATTGATAACTACACAACCGCGTACATGAAAGTACTTGGTATAGATAAAATTTACTTTTCTTAATTTAGTTTAGTTGAATATACGTCGCACTAGAGCTACACGAGGGCTATTGACGACGGGTGTCGTATTTTAGAACCACAGTCAAGTGACGAGCCGACACCTGAGTAGGCACCCAACGCAACAATTAAGGTCGACGTCGTACGCAGCGTTAGGACTTTGAAGGATATTTAACGTGCACTCCCTCCACACGGGGTATTATTCGTCGGACATTTTTGGCTGCACGGGCCGTTTATAGGTCGGTAGTTATTTTGGCGATGCCCGGACCCGAACCTACTTTTCTTAATAGAACAGAAATATGTTCTCAACAGGTGCAATCCGCATAAGTACTTTCGGTTTTATCTGTTTACAGAGAAAATATGTATTTTAACGAACTAAGATATAATTTTACCGAAAACTGCAGTAGTTTAAGAAAGCGGAAATTTTCTGAAGGAAAATAACAGAAATGTACTGTTTTTTTAATTGTTTTTTACACCGTATATTTTGGTTCATTTAGCAGAAAACTAATTGGCAAATTTTCTTGCTAATCATCGTTAATGAGTGTAGTGAAGTGACTTTCTCATAAAAAACAATATTTTTCTTGTAATGACTGACTTTCATAATTGAACTGTAGTGAATTGAAGAATGTATAAAATTCGTGGTTGCCTTGGCAACAGATTGGTGAGAACTTGCTGAGATTGTGACTGTTTAACATCGTTTGTGCTGGATCTTACAGAATTCTACCGTTTTGACTTGTACGTTTGTGTTTGCCCTAAATAAAAAATGTCTCGTCCTAAGAGCAGTTCTTCAAACACAAAATAGTACAATGAGTTAAGATCTATTAAATACACTGCTCACAACAATTAGGGGAGAGCATGGTTTAAACCATTTCACCCCCAATGATTCCCTTCGGAATCATCAGCTTGGAAATTTTTTTCTGACTAAGTTAAGCCCGCACTTATGTTTTGTTAGATGGAAGAATCAAGTCTTTTGGAGAATTAAATAATGCTTGTTTTAATAATATGAAAATATGAAAAACATGGTAAAATAGCATTTACTCTGAAACAATTTTCGCAGATAAATTGTCCCTTAATTCTCCACGCTTGCATTTTTTTAGATGTTTAAAAATTGATTTAAAATTATTTTTAACAAATAAAGTTTTGAAAAAAGTATTGTTTTGATTTATTCGAAAGTTATGATTCTAATATATTTCCATTAAATTTAAGTTAAAGAAATTAAGATCCCTCCACCCCGTTTTTTACCATTTCATTCTGGATGCATAAAATCAAATTCACAAATTTTAGATTCTTAGAATAAAAAATAAAAGTTGTGGGACTTAATGGGTAACAAAAGTACGCAAAGTGCTCCCCTAATTGTGTTGAGAAAGTGTACTAGAAATAATTTCTAAAAGAAATGTAATTTATAATTTTGTCAAACTGGTGAAACGTTTTATCGAAGCGCAATTCCAGACAAGGGCGTCTTTGTTTTCAAAAAGCCAAAACTCTTCGAATTGCCCGAATCTTCTAAACGGGGTCGCTTAAGATAATGTCGCTCATAAAAAGAACTCGATGATTGATTTGAAAATTTAGATTCGCGTAAATTTGCCCGTAAGTTGTGGTTTTTAAGTCCATTTAACAAGGTAGTATCAGTAGGCGTTGCAACACATCAGAGGTACTTAATTTTTCTTTTTTATATTTCATTCAAATTTTGATTGAATTTAATTTTATTGGAACTAATTTTTTTTTATTGATTTAATTCTTCTAATAGAATTTTATAGGTAGGTATATTTATTGTTGTAATACAGAGAGTTCTAATACAGTTACTGCACTCTTAAGGAATGTACTTGAATAACTCTTAAGGGGATACAATACCCAAAAATTGGTCAAAATATCGATTTTTCAGTTCTTACTTCTTATTATTTACAATATTTTTCTGAACATTTACTGAAAGTTTCATAATGATATCTTCTGTAGAAAAAGTTAATAAACATTTTATGTAGTCATGCCTTTCAGTTTGAACCTGTATTTTGTCTGCTTTCAACCTGTTTTCTCTGTTTCGCGTTTTTTCAATTCTTGTGCTTAATAAATCCCTAAGGCTTTTTTGCTAATAAAGTTAGAAGTTTGAAATTTTTAGCCTGTGTTCTTATATAAGTGGTACACAAAATTGTGCATGGAATAAGGTCTACTATGTGTAGATTATTTTTTTAAAAAAACGTTGAATTTAATAATTTGTAATTTTTTTTAATTTTTTGTGATTTTTCAGTATAAATGCGCGTTACTTTTTTACTGTAGCTCACATTTTAAAATCCATGCACAGTTCTCGAACAAATAGTTCTAAAAACAAACTATTGAAATTTGGTGGAGTTATTTATAAAAGAGGAGTATAGAGGTTTTAAAGAAGTTTAAAATTTTAACTTTAAAAAAAATGAAAAACTACTTGTAAATATATTTTTTATTGCTGGGCAACGTTATGTTAGAGTACACATTATATAAAAACACTATAATTTCCGAGTTTATGTTGTTATTGCTTAAAACAATATTTTTGGTACACTGTTAAAAATTTGGTGCTAGGTTTCACCATGATATTGGTTCCTAGTAGCTGCAACGGCTGAATGGTGAAATGTTTCACCTTTTTTTCGGTGTTTGGTTGAACCATTTTTCTGGATTTGGAAACAAAAACCTGAGAAATGGTTCAACCGAATACCAAAAATATGGTGAAACGTTTCACCATTCAGCCGTTGCAGCTACAAGGAACCAATATCATGGTGAAACCAAGCACAAAATTTTTAACAGTGTACCGTATCCCCTTAACACAAGTAACATTAAGGTCCAAATGCATGAATAAAGCATCCTGTGTGTTTATATCTGATGTAATATGCTATAGAAAAGTAGTGGTATTTTCTTTCATGAAATAAATTATTTGTGCGATTTACTCATTTCGGTTATTGTTGCCATTTCTCTAGTTGTCATTAGATCACTTTGTTGTATCTTTTTGAATATTAATTAATTTTATTTTAATGTTTTTTTTAAAACTTTTAGGGAATTAGAATATGGTTATATTTAAATATTTATTATAAAAAGAATTTCTTTAAAAATATTTGTTAAGCTTTTATAGGCACAACGTGGATTATCTATAATAATAAAATAAAGAGTCTGTCGGTGTGTCTATGTCTGCGGATCGTAAAAGACCTACTTATACTGCCCCCAGAAATTCGAAATTTTTAAGATAGATTTCCTTTAATACCAACGTGTGCACCTGAGGCTTAGTTTTTTCATATTTGTTCCATTTTTAGAGAAAATTCTAATTTTCTGAAAAAAATACACCACTTTCGCTCAAATCCGATCATTTTTTCCCATTCGTGTTGCCATTCTTTTCCCTTTCGTGTTGCCATTCGACAGAAGAAATTAAAATGAACACAAAAATTAATTAAAATTGAAATTGCTTTTATTTTCTTGCCATTACCTTCAGAAACTAAATTCATGATTTGAAAAATAATTGAACGTGCCAATGAGCTAAATGTTTTTTTTTAAACTTAGAATGGAGGTTTTTGTCGTGAAATAACATTTTTATACAATTATGGTTAATTTTGAATTTACCAGGACAATTGCGATGAGAGTAAGTTCATATTGAGGAAGATTTTTGTGATATGAGGATGTGCATTTTATAGTGATGTATTTTTATTTTGGAATTTTAAAGCAATATAAGTAACGGGATTTTATTCTTTATAATGAACGGGAACAAAGGCAAAGCTTATTATCCTATAGCAAATTAAATGACACATATACTTGGATCGATTTGATATTGTTTTAGTCCGTGCGAAGAACGGGTATTTATTTGCTAGTATTGATATATGGGTTTGAAAGTCAAAATTCTGATGAAAGCCGACGTTTATTAAAAGTTTAATTTTTTCTGGTTTTTGACTTAGAAATAACTACTTTCTGTCTATAAATTGCATAGAAATGTATAATTAGTAGCATTATGTAACTTTGAATCTAGTTTTAACAGGAAATAATAGGCTTGTACATGTAAGGTCTAATGCATAGAATGGTTTAGGTGGTAAATTTTCTTTTTATTTGCAAAATTGAGCGATTTTAATTTTTTTAAAAAAATATCTTGAAAGTAGGAATGGTTGTATAAGAACTCTTTTATGTATGGTTATTTCACCGACTTAGAAATTATTCATACTTTATTATCTCTTATTTTAAGTCTCCCTCTCTCTTAGTGCAATACAATGTGGGTATACAACTATATTGTTATTGAAATATATTCGTTAAGTTGCTTAGATATTTGGGGAAATTATATTAGTTTTTAATACTTTAGCTGGAAAAGAGAAAATTCCGTGTTCTCTCAAACCAAAACTTTATTTAATTTATATTTGTTTCCAAACCAAAAAAAAAAAGAAATCCAAAATGAATTAACCAAATAAGTATGCATTTGAATTATAACAAAAGGACAGACAAAAGTATATTCATTTCATGATTTTTTTTTTTAACGTTGTCAATTTTTGTTTTTTTCTAAGATTTAAAAAAATGTTTTAATTAGTCATTTAGTTTAGGATTTTTAAATTATGACTGATGGTTTTACTTTGAAAGTGTTTCTGGAATTAATAAAAATATTAAACTTATTTGTGAAGAAATGTGGGATAAAGCTTTGTCATATTAACGCAGTAAACTTAGAAACAAAATGACCAGACATGACACGATGTTCTGGAACATTCTAAACTTTTTATTAGAAGTTTTTCGTACTCACCGAATAAGTCAACGATCCTTGAGAAATGTAAACAACCAAAAAAATCGAGTTTTTTGTGTGGTAAATATGGCTTGTTGTCTTTCGACTTTCGCGATACGTTTTTGAGAACGTGCATAAATGTTTTTTTAATAACATTAGATTATTATTCTCCAGCTTAAAGAGTCTAGAAGTGTTCCTCAGCAAGGACTTGTAAAGGTATATTTAAAACCGTATTTTTTCTTCGTCTTATTTGATTTGGTTTTGTCTGATTTTTTTTATGTTTGTGCACATCTTAAAAAGTCTTATTTTTTTTAAATCACCCGCACAAGATACGTTATTCATATATTTGGTCGTGATACTTAAAAAAACATACATCGAAATTACGTTTTTAGACGAACTATTTTTTTTTTTTAAATTTGGCTTCTCATTGATATATTTAGTAAGATATTAGTAAGTAGTAAGCATTACTTGTGCGTCGAAACGCTTGTGAGTCAATAATAATAATTTAGAATTGTCATTCAATTAATGATTAAAATTAATAATGGTTAAACTAATTGAAAGTCCATCATAAATAAACTTGATTCCATAGATATCATAGTTAAAGTATTAGATTGGCTGATCACGTGACCTTCAATGCTAACGACGGGACGCGCATGGAGGCCAAATAAGAGGGCAAAATGGCCAGTGTTGCTGCCACTTTAAGGAGAAAAATACTACGAAAAAATACCATTTAATTCTAAAATTACAAAAAATATCGTAAAAATACTAGCTGCATTTTGGAATCTTTTTAGTGACTTTAAATCCTTTTCTAGTATTTTTTTTTTGTAATTTTAGAATTAAAAGGTATTTTTTCGTAGTATTGTTCTCCTTAAAGTGGCAGCAACACTGGCCATTTTGGCCTCCATGCGTGTACCGTCGTTAGCATTGGAGGTCACGTGATCTGCCAATCTAATACTTAAACTATGATATCTATGCTTGATTCATAGGAATATTTTCTACGGTTTCTCAATCGGATTTAACATAAAAAAATCTGCACAAAACAGCTTAATTACATTATTGACCCGTACAGGGAAACTTTACGACCACTTTAACCTATAAATTATTGACGTACGTTTTGCTAAATTTGATTTCTTTTGACACTTACTACAGTCACTTGTCATAAATTCTTTACAAGAAAAAACATACACACATAATCCGTTAATTTTGTCTAAAGGAAAGATAATTCCAATAAAAATATATTATTGCAACAATAAACGTCCTTTTCTTTCATCTATTAATGGAAATTGGTGAAATTGTCAAAGGATTTATGCTGATGAGTTTGACAGCAAGAACTTTCCTTGTCCATCAAACATGTAAGGTTTTAAAACTCTTTTGTTTTGCCTTCTCACAATTCGTGAACCATTCGAACTTGTTATATAAGTTTTTTTTGTAAGCATTTAATGTTTTTGCGTGTGAGGATTGTTGGAAAACGTAAAAACTAATAAAACATAACTACTGTTTTAAAAGACATCTAACGTTTATTAAAACAACATAAGCAGAGAAAGAAAAAGGAACAACAGAAAACAAACGCAACATGCGTTATATACCGGGACAACAATGTCACGGACATCAGCTTCTTCAAAAAGCCACAGCATTGGTTGGCCGACCAGGCTCAACCAGAGCTGTAATCAAATCCGGCGATCCGCCGATAACGCCGTGAACTAACAATCACTACGAGACGTTATCGGTGGATGCCGTGGCAAAATTACTAGGAGCGAAAAAACTCATAACTCACTGTTTGCTTACAAGGATAAACTATGAAGCAATGCCAATTCCGCCAAGGGCACATTGTATACGGTTACCTTTTTCAATCAATATTTCTAAAGGTTAATGCCGCTTGTTTGTCAATGCATTTCTATCTGTGACACCTTGGACATTTAATGTTTGAATTCTCTGAAAAGATATACAGGGTGTCCGTAAAAGAATGTCCGAGTTTTAATGGTATATGACAGGAGTTTATTTTATTCTAAATATAACAAATCATATATGACATTGAAGGAAAACTAACCTAGTTTTTCCTATAAGTGCTCAATGTGTGCGCCTTTAATGATACGGCACACATCCAAACGAAAATGCAATTCTTCCCATACTGTCTGCAGCAAGTCCGGAGTAATGGAAGCCTGTGCAATTCTACCTTTCAAGGTTGGTAAATCGTGGGGTAGGGGTGGAACGTAGACCCGATCTTTTACGAAGCCCCAAAGGAAGAAATCACAAGGCGTGATGTCAGGTGAACGAATCGGCCAGGGTAACAGAACTCGGACATTATTTTACGGACACCCTGTAAAATATGTATTGAAAGACTGCTGGGGGCTGGGGAGCCCAGTCGGTTAGGCACTCGCCTAGCATGCGAAAGGTCCCAGGTTCGGGTCCGGGCATCGCCAAAATAACTGCCGACCTATAAACGGCCCGTCCAGCCAAAAATGTCCGACGAATAATACCCCGTGTAGGGGGAGTGCACGTTAAAATACGCTCCAAAGTCCCAACGCTGCGTACGATGTCGCCCTTAACGGTTGCGTTGGGTGCCAATTCAGGTGTCGGCTCGTCACTTGACTGTGGTTCTAAAATATGACACCCGTCGCCAATAGCCCTCGTGTAGCTCTAGTGCGACGATAATTCAAACTAAACTCATCATATATGGGGACACATGTAGAACGATACAGTTCTAAAATAAAAGACATAAATAAAAACAGATTAATAAAAGAGTGATGTAGTTCTAAATGAGCGTTGATGAATCGACAAAAAGAGCTAAAAACCTGCGCTCAATATGCAAAAGAAACCAAGCAGTTGTCTCCAGAAATCTGGCATTGGTTGCGTTTTCTTAACCCGTTAAGGGGGAATGGGCGCGCTGGACCGCGGGTCTCCAAAGCAAAGTGCTTCAGTGTTAATCCAATGGACAAAAAATATTTTATTTGCCACATTTCTCCGGCTGTATTGAATATTTTTTACAAATGTTTTTTTTATGTGATAAATGTAGCTGACTTACAGGTCCCGACAATCCCACTTTTTGAAATTGGTACGAATATTTTTTTTTAATATTCAATAAATAATTTTACCAAAAATATTCGAAGCAATTTCCAAAAGTGGGATTATAGAGACCTGTAAATTATATACATTTATCATTTAAAAAAAAAACTTTATTCAATACAGCCGGAGAAATGTGGCAAATAAAATATTTTTTTCTCTATTGGATTAACACTGAAGCACTTTAGTTTGGAGACCCGTGGTCCAGCGTGCCGATTCCCCCCTTAACGACAATTTCCAAGAAAATTTTCCACGCAAAAATGAGCTTTTTGCTTAAACTACCAATAAAAATCGAAAAAAAATTTTAATTGTCGAAAAACATTTTATTATTAGAAATGATACCCTACATATTGGAGAATATGTTGTCCATATTTGGTAGTCGTCAGCTGTTTGGTTCATGTGTTTTTTTTTACAATTTAGATGACGTGTATAAGCACTTTTAAAAACAGCTAAAATCTTTACCCGTGTTTTTCTCGGAAACATATTTCTGAGCTTTTCACCTTCTTCGAACCGCTAAGGCTCACAGGGAAATCACGCTGTTATGTTAAATTTTTTTTGTGTTATTCCATATGATGTAGTAAACAAACCTGTGTTGAGTTTTTATGAAATATGATTGTCTAAGCTTTAAAAAAATGCATTTTACATTGAAAATGCGTTCTTTTTTTCTCAAAAAATGGAGTGTCCTTGACAATTAATTTCGCCAATAAATTTATTTTTTATTTTCAAAATGTCTCAACCTAGATTAGTTCTACACACTTGTATAATAATGTAAAAAAAACAAATTGGACTTGAATCTATAAAATTTAGGGGGGGAGTAGGGCTTTAAATATTTGAAAAAATCGGGGTGAAATTTCAACCTTTTTGTCTATAAACTAAAAAATAATATTGAATTTTTTTAATTTTATTTGTTCTACTATTTATATTTTCCAACTATGTTGAAAATTTTAAGTGAAATTATTAAGAAATAAAAAATTAAGCTCTCCAAGGTAGAGATCTACCTTAGTATCTAAAAATATAAAATAAAAGAAGACCATAGTCAGTCCTGTACTTATGTAGGAAAAAATGTGTTACTCGAAACGGTACCCAAAAAACTAAATCCAGTATTTTTAGAGATAGCATCCAAATTAAACAATTTTTACAAAGAACTAACATTCAATAAACCTATACGTAAAAATACTAAATATTGAAATATAATTTTTTTTAATTAAAAAAAAGTTAAAAAATTTACGTTTTTTCAAAATGCTACTCTTCCTACAATTTAAAGAATTTTTTAATGGATTTTTTTTGCAAAATGTTCCCACAACATCTCTTAATAAAAGTTGGTATGGATATTGAGCTAACAGTTAAACAAGAACAATTATGTAGCTTTATGTATAAAAATCGCCCCAAAATAAGTTTTTTTGCGAATTTTCAACTTCACCATTTTTTTTAAAATAAATATTCACACTAGACCTTATCCCATACCAACTGTTGTTAATGGTATATGCCTCAATACAGGAAAAAAATTCTAGATCTCTACATTAATTTACCTAAAAGCCTTAGGATTTTAACCATTTCCCCCACAAGCCGAAAAAATTAAAAATTCAAAAAATCAACGTAAAATTTCAAAAACCATTTTACCAAATAACTATATCATTTTCAATAAACCTCTACCATTATAAAGGATTCCTTCTTTTTTTAAAATATCCTTAGCTCACAGCATTCGAGCGTGTTTAACTATTTTTGGGGGAGCCCTAAATTTTGGGTACCGCGGCCCCTTAAAAACTTTAAAGTTAACGTTTTTATTGGAAAATGAAGGTGTTTATGATAGTTATTAAGTCGTCGTTAATAGATTAATTCTAAGCAGTACATCCAGTATATATTACACAAAGTTCTTTGATTCTCTGTAGCAGAGGATAATTTGATAATTGGTGGGTTTTTTGTTACGCGAGTTGCATACTTTCCTGGATTGGTATGGATGAACAACAACGTAGAAATGAATTTTTTTTAATCTTTATCATGACATTTTAAATTGAACAATTTTCCTTTGGTACGACTTTCCGTTACCCATTAATTAAGAATTTTCATTCAGGTTCGATTCTGAAAACAAAA
The DNA here is from genome assembly GCA_019343175.1 of Oedothorax gibbosus. Lineage (NCBI taxonomy): Eukaryota > Metazoa > Arthropoda > Arachnida > Araneae > Linyphiidae > Oedothorax > Oedothorax gibbosus. The sequence goes on from JAFNEN010000830.1 coordinate 26,765, forward strand.
CCTTGGAACAAAACATCTATTTTCGACCACGATTAAAACAAATACAAGGAAGTCATCCACATTTATGGTTATAGAAATAAATCTGTAATATTCGTTTGTAGAGCCAATTATAAGTGGATATAATGCAATATTATTTCATGTTGGTTCGCTCTTCGATCATAATTGGGACGTCAATCCAAGTTGGATACAACAGAATATGTCCTTTCCCAAATGATTCAAGCAAAGTTTACTTATTTAAACAAGTTTCAAACAAAGGACAATTCGTTTTGACCATAGATATCATAGTTAAACTATTAGATTGGCAGATTACGTGACCTCCAATGCTAACGACGGGACGCGCATGGAGGCCAAAATAAGAGGGCAAAATTGCTAGTGTTGCTGCCACTTTAAGGAGAAAAATACCACGAAAAAATACCATTTGATTATAGAATTACAAAAAAATATCGTAAAAATACTGGCTGCTTTTTGGAATATTTATAGTCACTTTAAATCCTTTTCTAGTATTTTTTTTGTAATTTTAGAATTAAATGGTATTTTTTCGTAGTATTTTTCTCCTTAAAGTGGCAGCAACACTGGCCATTTTGCCCTCTTATCTGGCCTCCATGCGCGTCCCGTCGTTAGCATTGGAGGTCACGTGATCTGCCAATCTAATACTTTAACTATGATATCTACGGTTTTGACTGAAAGTTGACACGACACGACCTTGCGTACAATTATAGCGTTATATATAAATGACATTGGTTTTAAATATTCCGAATAAACGGCAAATGGCAAAACGAAAATGGCAAAAATTGCGATTTTTTTTATTTGGTAACATTAAAGTTTTAAATCTTCTAAATAAGTCTATACCAAGTTTTAAAAGTCTAGCTACATTTTAAATAAGTTATTCCACTTTTTATGAGGAAAGGTAGGATAAAAATGCAAACGAATGAAAACTTTTAAATGTGTTTTTCTCGGTGTTAATTTTTCCTTGATGACAAGTTTTTCAAAACGCTAAGGCTTTTTTTAATTATTAATAAAAGTCTAAGGAATTTTGTATGCAGTCTGTCAAATATGTTAACATTAAGAATTGGCATTAAAATTGTTTTCAAAAGTAATACTTTTTTAAAAAAAATACTAAAGTCGAAATTTTTCAAATATGCTTAAATAATTTAGGATTTTCTAGCTAATGTTTTAATGTTTTTTAAATAACTTAAAAAATTAAATTATGTTTAAATTTTTCTTGTCACATATTGTTTTTAAATACAGATTGAAGTAATAAAACATCAGTTTTATAGTGAATATATCAAAATTAAAGATTTTTTTTAAAGTGGTACCGTGTTCCCTTAACGATTTAACAAACACACATGTTTGATGTTTTTATTTATTAAATTTTTGTAAATTTGTTTTGCATTTACCTTCTAAATTCAACACGGTGTTGGACATTGTCGCACATTTTTGTGCTCCGAAAAAGAAAAATTAGTTCGTTTCATTTGCTTAATTTCCCTGAAATTGTCGGAATAAAAATATTCACCATTGAGTTAGATCACCATAAAAGTATACAATTGTAAGATGCACGATTATTTAAAAAAAAAAATTGAAAATCACAAATTTTAAACAATTGTAAGTAACAAAGTGTTTTCTAAGAACAAATACGACAAAGATAAGGTTAAAAAGATACAAAAAATTCGAAGCGTCTCTGTTCCAAGTATCGCACAACAAGATTGTTTACCAAAACCTCTTTCTAGAAAGTTTAAACGACCCAATACTCAAACAAGTATTTTTCTCGAAAAACCAATAAAAAACCTACCAACAAGACATAACTCTACTGACCATTCAACTTTCTTTTATCGCCTGAGCTTAACCTTTTTCTTATTTATAGCGATCTGTTATCTCATCTTTATTACTGAAAGGTAATGGATTATCTAAAAAAAAAAGTTCATTACCTGTGACAAAATTTTTCAATTTCCTCAGGGCTACCTGGGCCTTACCTTATTGGTTCAGGAAAGGTGACCCTTTGAACCAATTCACGGTGAGGCCCACGGGCCGATTCTAAGTGCCCAAAGTTCTGATCATCTCTTATGCCCAACCGCAAAAACAGAGAACGCTCTAGAAGTTACTAATGAAGTTAGACAAGGGAATCGCATATTATTTTAGAAAAGTAGGTATTTTGTATTTCTGTTATCCTCTGCCCTCCCTTTATCCTCTCTCACCATAGATATCATAGTTAAAATATTAGATTGGCAGATCACGTGAGACCTCCAATGCTAACGACGGGACGCGCATGGAGGCCAGAATAAGAGGGCAAAATGGCCAGTGTTGCTGCCACTTTAAGGAGAAAAATGCCGCGAAAAAATACCAATTAATTCTAAAATTACAAAAAAATATCGTAAAAATACTAGCTGCATTTTTGGAATCTTTTTAGTGACTTTAAATCCTTTTCAAGTATTTTTTTTTTGTAATTTTTGAATTAGATGGTATTTTTTCGTAGTATTTTTCTCCTTAAAGTGGCAGCAACACTGGCCTTTTGCCCTCTTATTTGGCCTCCATGCGCGTCCCGTCGTTAGCATTGGGGGTCACGTGATCTGCCAATCTAATACTTTAACTATGATATCTATGCCTCTCACCAAAGAATCATTTGTATTAGTGATACCTTCCAGAAAACATTAATTTTTATACTGTAATGATCAAAGCAAGTATATTTATGTAAAGTTATTGAAAAATGTACAAAATCTTTTAACCGTGTAAACTAAATATTTTTACTGAGTCGATGTGGTATTGTTTTTCTTGTCAGAAATAACCCAGTTATTTGACACAAATCGGTAGTACATTTTTTTTTAACATTACAAAAATTTCCCTGTTTTCAGTTTGAAATAAAAGTAATAAATAACTCATTACTTTGAAATTTTCATAAAAACTAATTAAAATTAACAACTTATTAATGATTCAGAACTTATCGAGTTGACTGTATATAAAAGAACGGAAAATAAGGTTTAACCAGCTGTGTTGCTAAAGGGTTAAAACACTTAAGAAATAAAACACAATCTTAACGATTCGCATCGATTAAACATTCGGCGAAAGAACATACGAAGAGATTGGTGGATGTTTCTTACTTTCACATCTTCTCGAGATAGAAGATCTTCTAAGATATCATTAATTAAGCATCTTTTCTATTCTGGGTCAAGACTGTGGCCAGTCGTCTCTTTTTTGTGTGACGACCTTGCCCTCTTGAGGACGCGAGACGATTTAGGCGAGCAAAAGCAGTTTTGGGAATTTCGAAAGCAGACAGAGTCATCTTCGGCAAACCCCGATGTCGCAATGTACTGTCTCAAAGAACACAAGGATAAAAAAAAAATTTAAAATCTTTCATTCTTACGAAAAACAACAGATTTTTTTTTTAAAAAATCTTTCGAGACGGCAACGCTCTATACGTAAGTATTTCTTTAGGTTTAGTTTGAATTATCGTCGCACTAGAGCTACACGAGGGCTATTGGCGACGGGCGTCGTATTTTAGAACCACAGTCAAGTGACGAGCCGACACCTGAATAGGCACCCGACGCAACTGTTAAGGGCGACATGGTACGCAGCGTCGAGACTTTGGTGGGGATTTAACGTGGACTCCCTCTACACGGGTTATTATTCATCGGACATTTTTGTCTGCACGGGCCGTTTATAGGTCGGCAGTTATTTTGGCGATGCCCGGACCCGAACATGGGACCTTTCGCTAGCTAGGCGAATGCCTAACCGACTGGGCTCCCCAGCCCTTTAGTATTTCTTTAACACACCTCACTTTGAATGCAGATCCAAAAGATACCTTAGCATTCGTTTGATAAAATTGTTTAATAAATTGTTTTCGATTTTTCGTGTGGTCATATTCTCATTTCAAAAACCCCAAAATTAAAAGATTCCTAAAAAACAAAAACAAAAAATCTTAACAAACCCAAAACATCCCTTTAAAATCAAAAAACATAACAATTAAATTAAAATTTTTAAACAAAACTTTTCCTGGTTTTTATTTTGCTAAGGTATTATTACGAAGGCAATTTAATTGTAGTTAAATCACATAAATAAGCAGCTATCGCAAAGAGCAATTAAGATAGAAGTTATGAATCGTGTTTTGTGAAATTTTCTTCAATTATTTTCAATAGAGTCGAAACTGTTTAATATTCAATCCACGTTTCACTTGTTTGGGTAGGACTTAACATCTTTCGAATTATGACTTCAATTCTTAATTCGTTTATTCCCTCCTAACATGCGGTTATCTTTTATTAAATCTTTTTCTCGAATTATTTGTGACGCAATTGATACTTTTTAAAGAAGAAGCAATGGTACAATTAGTGGATTTTTTCTGTTGAAAACAAATACGGGAAACCTATGTTTAACGTTCATTTTTTAAATCGATATACACTTCAAACAACTTTTCTGGTACTGATTTGTTTAAAATATTGAATAAATGAATTTTTATGATTATAAATACTTCTAATTGCTGAATATTCAATAAGTATTTTAACGACCATTCAAACACTTCTACCCCTCACCCCCCCCAAAAAAAATAATAATTACAAAATTGGAACCAGCCGCCATGTCGCCAAAAAATGTTTTCTAAAACAACATTTTGCCCCTTTGAACAGGGCCGGATTTAAAGATCTGCCGCCTGTAGGCTACGATTGATTTGCCGCCCCTGTCACAATATTCTCTCTTTTCAAGGAAAGGTAGCTGGTTAGCTGGGGTGGTATGTGCTGTTTAAAATAGATACACATATTAGAATCATCTATGTACTTTACACATTAAATCAAAAGCGAAATAGGCGAATTTTTTAAAACTGTTCTACTATTTTTCTTCGAAACTCTTATTCAACTTCGAAATCCGGGAGCAGGGGGTGCAATTGCCATCACAGTGAACATGTTTGCTACGGCTGTAATATTAATCTATTAAATATTAATTATTAATATATTAAGTATTAATCTATTAAATATTAATTATTAATCTATTAAATATTAATTATTAATCTATTAAATATTAATTATTAATCTATTAAATATTAATTATTAATCTATTAAATATTAATTATTAATCTATTAAATATTAATTATTAATCTATTAAATATTAAATATTAATCTATTAAACATTAATCTAATAAAAAAACGCTTTTTTTTAAATGATAAATGTATATAACTTACAGGTATCTATAATCCCACTTTTTGAAATTGCTTCTATTATTTTGTGTAAAATTTTTTATTGAATACTAAAAAAAATTATTCGTACTGATTTCAAAAAGTGGGATTGTCGGGATCTGTAAGTCAGCCACATTTATCACATAAAAAACCCATTTGTAAAAATAATCAATACAGCCGGAGAAATGTGGCAAAGAATATATTTTTTTTCTCGATTGGATTAACACTGAGGCACTTTGCTTTGGAGACCCGCCGTCCAGCGCGCCCATTCCCCATTAAGTCAATTATATCTTTTATGCATGACGGAAGAGAAAACCGTACCAACTGTTTAATCTCTATAGTTTTTAATCAAGTAGTAACGATGTTAAACACTGCTGAAGTGAGCAATGTATGACAAAAAACAAGTAGGTTTGTAACAGAATCTGTCACTTAACCCGCTTCCACACAACAGTTGTGTTGAACAGTAAAAAGGCGACAAACACAGCACTGATATTCTATACTAAACATTTACACGCTAAATTTGGCTAGTTTCATTTATTTTATTTCGAATATTCAATAATTATTACTTATCGTTTGCAAAAATTAATTTGTATTTCAAAGAATAAATATGTAATATTCCTCGCTTTTAAATAGAATGGAAATATTTTCTATCAACAGACAAAGAATCTCGTAGTGAAATATATTTGACGTCATTTCAAACGGATCGATGTCGCAAAAATAAATTTATTTTAATTTATTGTCTAAAAGAATTAAAGTTTCTCGAGCGATTGTTGCGAATGGCAATGGTGATTAAATTCTAATAAAAACAGCTTCGTATGCTTTTTTAAATGAGCATTCAATTGTGCAGTTTTTTTTTTAAATAATTGAAGTACTTCGAATTCTTTTCTGAAATTTTCAGTGTATTCAAATTTTCATGCGCTTAATTTTTTGAACGTATCACACTTGTCCGTAGCATTTGTAGTTTGGAATATGAAAGTGGGTGAAGGACAGACGGACTGAACGATTATAATACCTTCCACTTTTTAAGTTATAAACGTAGTGTGGAAGCTAATAATTCGCACTTCAAATTCATTTAACAGTGCCACTACTTGATAGAATATCGCAAGTACGTAGGGTGATACGGGGTAATTGTTGGACAAATATCAATCTTTTACCATAGCTCCCATGTTAATGTTGAAAACTTAATGTTGAAAAAATCACAATTTCAACTCTGGCGACAAGATTGCAAAACCAAAGGAGCAAAGATTTTTGTCGGTGATATATAACGTGTTGCTTCATAAAAAAAATTTCAGAGTTGGCACCCCCAAAGGCTCATTTTCAATATAAGGCCTGGTGGGAAACTTGTCCCAATGGAAAACTAGCCCCGGGCATGGGAATCGGCCCTTAGACTCGGCGAAAGAAACAAATCCTAATGAGGTTGAATGTTTTGTTAAATATTAACGGTAGCCTTTCCTCCTATTTTTACGTTGTTTACATAAACAGGACAAAAAGATTACAAGAGGTTATGTTTTGGAATATGTAATCAATCCCGTCATAATTGCATAACAAACCGAAAGCAAGGCCAAACCTTTTAAAAAAGAAAGTTCTGGATATTTCTCTAAACGTGAGTTCTTCACAAAAAGAATGTGGTTTCCCATTCGAGAATTTAATTGCTTACGTATTTTCATACGTAAGCAACAAATACTATATAAAAAACTGTGGATCAAATGAATAATGTTTAACTGTTTTCTTTTGGCTTGATATTTTTTTAGAAAAAGTACATTTAGTTTTAATCGAACTAGCATTCGAGTTACTGATTCTCAGGCCATTGGTTGACTGAATTTGAGTTCAATATTTTGGGCGACGCACCTGTGGACAAGTTCAACTAATCGAGATTTGTTTAAAAAAAAGTATTTTTAACTTTTGATAGTTTGCAAATATTCTTGGAAAGTTTTGCTGTGTTTGGAGAAAGAGAGTTTTATTTTGATTTACGAAGTCGTACATAAAACGTGGTCATGTCATCGAACTATGATGCGAGTTTTGTTTGGTAAGTAGGTGTGGAGTGGTATAACTTTTGGTGTTTTAAAGGGATTTTTCAAATTACGACATTTTCGTAGAGTTTGATTTTAGTATTACTTTTGACATTATCAAAAATTTCATTATTTTATTTGTCAATTAGTATAAAAAAATTATTTAGGTTAGTTTTACAATGTTAAAAATTTTGTGCTTGGTTTCACCATGATATTGGTTCCTAGTAGCTGCAACGGCTGTGTGGTGAAATGTTTCACCTTTTTTTCGGTGTTTGGTTGAACCATTTTTCTGGATTTGGAAACAAAAACCTGAGAAATGGTTCAACCGAATACCAAAAAAAAAAAAATGGTTTAACGTTTCACCACACAGCCGTTGCAGCTACTAGGAACCAATATCATGGTGAAACCAAGCACAAAATTTTTAACAGTGTAGTTTTAAATTGGGCAAAAGATATATTTCTTTTATTCGTAATTTTATATTTTTATAAATGTCAAATATATGATTCTGTTTATCGTAATTTGTAAGTAAATTTTAAATTAGTAATTAAATATGTTTATAAAGGTTTTATTAATTATTAAAATGTAGTGTAGTTTTACTTAAGAAAAGCTATAATTTGATTTCAAAACTTCGGAAATTAAATATACGAAAATATTTAGCTTTTTTTCTTAGAAAACATTATTGGTTTTATTTGCTGCATATGTAAGCAAACACAATCCTGTTTTTTAATAGTTATCGTTAAATTGAGACTGGTAATTATTTAAATAACACATTTTGGAAACCTTTAAAGAAAATTTCAACATTTCGACATGTTCATCGTTTGCCGTTTTTCTAGGTATGCCACTTAAAATCACATTATTTTTATTGAAATGATCTGCTTTAATAAAAATTTATATTTTTAAATAGTATTTTAATGACATAAATTTGATAATACGGTCAATTTGATTCATAAAACAAACGAAATTGCTGATGCATGTTTTTAATGACTTTTTTTTTATTGTTATGCATATTTTTTCCTCCCAATTAGAAAATACACTGCTCACAACAATTAGGGGAACACATGGTTTAAACTCTTTCACCCCCAATGATTCCATTTGGTATCATCAGCTTCCGATTTTTTTTCTCACTAAGTTGAGCTCGCACTTATTTATCGTTAGATGGAAGAATCATGTCTTTTGAAGAATTTAATAATGTTTGTTTTAATTAAATGAAAATATGAAAAACATGGTAAAACAAAATTCACTCCCAAAAAATTTTACGAAATAAATTGACCCTAAATTCTTCACGTTTGCATTCTTAGAAGTATAAAAATTGAATTTACCTTTTTTTTAGAAATAAAGTTTTGAAAAAATTATTGTAATAATTTATTCAAAAGTTATGATTCCAATATTTATCCCCCTTAAATTTTAGTTAAAAAATGAAGTTTTTTTTCGCTTGTTTTTTACCCTTTCATTCTGAATGCATAATGAATCTATTTCACAAATTTTAGATTTTTATAATAAAAAATAAGAAGTTGGAAATGAAAGGGTAAACAAAAGTAAGCAAAGTGCTCCCCTAATTGTTTTGAGCAGTGTACGATATTTATGCATAAAACGATTTAAAATTTGAGACATAAATATGGTCTCTGTTTGAATCTTCAAATGTATTTTTTGATACAGGCTTCTTTATTTTACTGTAAGTCTATCTTGGAATTGAAGGTTATATCAAAAATTCAATCTGCCAAACATTCTGATATTAATTGCAATGATATCAGGAATGATTGTAAATTAGTTTCTTGTTATAAAAAAGGCATTATAAAGTTCATCTATTGAAGGAATTGTGATATAAGTTCATAAATTTTGGGAAATTATTATGTTTAAGCCGCAAACGATAACAATTTTCAGGGTTTTTTTTGTGATTTGATTACATTGTTCTCAGACACCTTTTCCCCCCAGACAGACAGCTTTAAATTTTATTTTTGTAGTTTAATTTTGTTGTTTTTGAATAGCAATTTATTGTATTTTACGATATCGAATTTTTGTGTTTAATAATAATTTTAAATTTCTTTTCAGCGGCAATAATTGTTCAGATATGGGAAAAAGCGAGATTTACGAGCAAGAGAAGCAACGAGCCCAGCTTCTGAAGGAGGTAAGTCCATTTCTGTTGATTTGTCCTAAAAGAAAGAAAACCATATTTAAATAGTTATTTTTACTATCTCGTACAAAAAATACCACTTATTAAAATCTATAAAGGTTGTTGTTTCACATCGTGGAAGGCCACAGCTTCAATGGTTTTAGCTTCCACACTACGTTTATAACATAAAAAGTGGAAGGTATTATAATCGTTCAGTCCGGCTGTATGTCCGTGACCCACTTTCATAGCCCAAACTACAAATGCTACGGACAAGTGTGATACGTAAGAAAAAATTCAGCGTATCGAAATTAGAATACATTGAAGATTTCAGAAAATATTTCGATGTACTTCAATTATTTAAAAAACTGCAAAATTCAATGCTCATTTAAAAAGCATAGGAAGCCATTTTTATTAGAATTTAATCACCACTCCCATTCGCAACAATCACTCGAGAAACTTTAATTATTTTAGACAATAAATTAAAATAAATTTATTTTGCGACATCGATCAGTTTGAAATGACGTCAAATATATTTCACTACGAGATTCTTTGTACGTTGATATGAAATGTTTTAATTCTATATAAAAGCGAGGAATATTACATATTTATTCTTTGAAATATAAATTAATTTTTGCAAACGATAAGTAATAATTATTGAATATTCGAAATAAAATAAATGAAACTAGCCAAATTTAGCATGTAAATGTTTAATATGGAATATCAATGCTGTGTTTGTCGTCTTTTTGCCTGTTAAACACAACTGTTGTGTGGAAGCGGGTTAAGTGACAGGTTCTGCTTTCAAACCTACTTGTTATGCTTCGTCCAAAGTTACCCCATTCGACGGAAATAACAATGAACAACTATAATGATATATTGCAAAATAATAATCGGTAAAAACCTGGTAATTGAACAGTTTATTTTAAAAAATTGCTGTTCAGTTCAATCAGATGTAATATTCTACAAATTTTAAAGTTTATTGTTTTTTTGTTATATATTATCATGTAAAAAAATCTTTATAATGAAGTTTTTCAGACTATCAAAGGCGTTATATTTTCTTATTTTGACTTTTTTTTTAGTTTCGAAGAGCTTTGCAAGATGTAATAGGACCAGAACATGATGATCAGTTCATGTTAAAATGGCTGATAGGTAAATTAAATATATATAATTGAATTTGCTAATTCTTTGGTTATTATTTACCAACTCTTCATCTACTCTTAAGTTTTTAAATTGTTTGTTTTCCCCATAGATATCATAGTTAAAGTATTAGATTGGTAGATCACGTGACCTCCAATGCTAACGACGGGACCCCCAAGTAAGGGGGCAAAATGGCCAGTGTTGCTGCCACTTTAAGGAGAAAAATACTACGAAAAAAAACCCATTTAATTCTAAAATTACAAAAAAATATCGCAAAAATACTAGCTGCATTTTGGAATCTTTTTAGTGACTTTAAATCCTTTTCTAGTATTTTTTTTGTAATTTTAGAATTAAATGATATTCTTTCGTGGTATTTTTTCTCCTTAAAGTGGCAGCAACACTGGCCATTTTGCTACCTTATTTTGACCTCCATGCGCGTCCCGTCGTTAGTTGAGAGTTGCAGATGTATAGGCCACATATACATATTTAAACATGGTGATAGGTTTAATATAATACTTGAATTGCGAATTTTTCTTTTATTTACCAACTTTAATTTCTCTGTTTTTAAATTGTTACAATATAAGCAAAACTTAATACTAATATAAGTATTATCATCATAATATATTATTAAATACTTAAATTAAGTATTATCATTTATAAATATATTAAATATAATATATCTATATATATATATATATATATATATATAATATATATATATATATATATATATATATATATATATATATATATAATAATATATATTATATAATTATATATATATATATATATATATATACTTAGCTAGTTAATTTCAATATAACTTTGTTGCCAGCTTTAAATGTCATTATTCCAAAACACCCATTTTCAGCCTTAGGGTACACTTTTCTCTTATTAGAAGGGTTGAAATTTTCTGTGATGTCGTATACATGTCTATTTAACACAGTGAACCAAAAATATTCCAAAACAATATTAAGTGAGTAAGAATAAGACGATTTTTCTAATTTAAGAAATGCGCAAAATTTCTATTTATGTGAATAACCTAAAATTATGAATGTTTTATCGTCAAACTTGAGGTTCTTTGCGTTAATAGACTTTTTTTTTATTTTTATAAAAAAATTATTTTTAGATACACGCAATAGTTGTGCTGGAAAATGTACCTAAAAGCTAAAAATTGGTGTTTTAAAAAAATGACGTATGAAGCTGAAAAGAAAGTTATATTGAAATTAACTACCAAATATGGAAACTCCAACACCATATCCCGGTGCGTATTATATAAAAATTTTCGTAAATATTCATTTTAGTGATTGAAAGTTAAAATGAAAATGTGATATTTTGAAGCAACGTTTTGTCCCCTTAAAAAAATGCTGATTGGCTCTAGTTTTTGAGTTACAAACGATTATTTAAATATAGACTTTCAGAAAATATTTTTTTCTTTATTGGATTAACACCGATGAACTTTTGTGTGGAGACCCGCGGTAAAGCGGGCTCATTTGCTTGTAAGCTGCTATCATGGGTGCAAAAACTTTAAAAGTTATCATCGCATCCAAGTCAAATGTTGATAATATCAATTAAAACCTGTATGAGATTTTTGGATTCGGATTTTTGTAAACAATATTGACTGTATACTTTATCTTGCATTTAGTGCGCACACTCTTAAAACAAACGAGCGGTTTTAACTCAGTCTGAGTTAATTTCCACTCCTTTCCGGTGCCGAAAATGCACTTCTCCTATAGGAGTGAATTTCACTCTGTTTCGGAGTGGGTAAAAGAAATAAAAGAAAACAATCTGCGTCCTACACTCTTAAAACGAGCGGTTTTAACTCAGTCTGAGTTAATTTCCACTCCTTTCCGGTGCCGAAAATGCACTTCTCCTATAGGAGTGAATTTCACTCTTTTGTTTTAAGAGTGCACATTCATTTCGCAGTATCCTACAGTCCCTGGACAAATTATTAGACGCACTGTATTTTTTTTTAGTAATTTAATGTTTCCTAAGAGTTTTTATGCAATAATGGTATATTTAAACTACAATATTATTGATTTTTATTTAAAAGAATTGTTGTAGACTACATATTTGTATTTATTTTTAACATATGGCAACACTGTTTTGACAAAGTGATAGATGAACGTAAACAAGTACAGCTGTATCAGCTCTTAGAAAAGAATATTTATGTGTGGAATCATCATCCTCAAATGCAGGAGACAGTACAGTCTTGCATTGATAGCATGCCACGCAGAGTTAAAGCTTTGATAGCGCCTGAAGGTGGCTCAACTAAATATTGACTTTTACTGACATTAATTGCACTTTTCTTTAAAACTTAATAAACTTATGCTTTTCTAAATGAATGCTGTTTTATTTATGTCAAATAAATCGGTCATTGATTGGATAATATAAAATAAAAAACAAATCAATTTAAAATAATAAAACGGTACAATATCACCCGGTAATTAATATTTTACATGAAATCTTGCAGTGCGTCTAATAATTTGTCCAGGGACTGTATATAAGGAAAAGAAACGTTTGTAACTCAAAAACTAGAGCCAATCATCGTTTTTAGCCTACTTTTCTTTTTTTAATTCGAAAGAATTAAAAAAATGAAAAAGTAGGTATTGACATGCGGTCGATGTCCGTCCGTCTGTCTGTCTGTCTGTCTGTCTGTCCGTACCCCCTTCCAAAATCGGTTCTATCCATCGGATCTTAAAAATTCTTTTTTTGTTAGAAAGCTATGACCTCAGATACCCAACTTTCATACTTTTTGTCCGTCTGTCTGTACGTCCGGACGGACATAAATCTACTATCTGTCGGCGAATTTCCCATTGAATTAGCATTGAAATTCAATTTTGAGTCATTTAAATCACTGTAGATATTGAAATGCGGTTGATGTCCATCTGTCTGTCTGTTCGTATGTCTATCTGTCTTTCCGTCTGTCTGTCTGTCTGTCCGTCTGTCTGTCTGTCCGTACCCCCCCCCCCCCCTTCCAAAATCGGTTCTATCCATCGGATCTTAAAAATTCTTTTTTTGTTAGAAAGCTATGACCTCAGATACCCAAATTTCATACTTGTTGTCCGTCTGTCTGTACGTCCGGACGGACATACATCTACTATCTGTCGGCGAATTTCCCATTGAATTAGCATTGAAATTCAATTTTGAGTCATTTAAATCACTGTAGGTATTGAAATGCGGTTGATGTCCATCTATCTGTCTGTTCGTATGTCTGTATTTCCGTCTGCCTGTCTTTCCGTCTGTCTGTCTGTCCGTCTGTCTGTCCGTACACCCCTTCCAAAATCGGTTCTATCCATCGGATCTTAAAAATTCTTTTTTTGTTAGAAAGCTATGACCTCAGATACCCAACTTTCATACTTTTTGTCCGTCTGTCTGTACGTCCGGACGGACATAAATCTACTATCTGTCGGTGAATTTCCCATTGAATTAGCATTGAAATTCAATTTTGAGTCATTTAAATCACTGTTGCCAAGTCAACAATGGCATGAGAAACTTTATTATTTAAACATATTTGAAGCAAAATAATATTTTCATGAATCAGTTTGGAATGACGTCATTAAATGTAGCACAATTTGATTCTTTGATTATTCATTATTTATCTACCAAGAAAGCGGCAAGGCATACTTTTGCATGCAATTATGCTTAGTTTTAATTTACATTTCTTATTTTTTAATGCAGTTCGGAGTAGTTTCATTACTTTTGTTATTAATAAATATTTAATTATTCTTCGAACTACAAATAAATCACGAGCAGATGATAAATAATATTTAATTAATTTACGAAAGAATATTAAGGAAAATAATTGATTTTGGCTTTTAGAAGTTTTAATTATAGCTGGGTGCTGTGTTTCGATTTTTTTTCTAATGTGTATAAATCTAGTGTAGAAACGGCTGTTGATGATATTTTTTTTAGGAACCTAGTTTTTTTTCCCGATTAGAACTTCAGTAAGTATTTAAGTAACAGGAAAGTAGGCTATTTTAGTTCTTTATGAACTTCTTGTTTAAGGTGATATTTGTGTTCAGCACGCTGAAATCATTCGGATCTGATTTGTTTCATCTCAGTCACTTTTTCATTGTTGACCTCTGTAATCGAAAACTTTGTCTTTTACAGCAAGAGATTTCGACTTGATAAAGGCGGAAAAAATGCTCCGGGACGTAAGTATGACATTTAATTTTCTAATAAAATTATTTTTTTGTAGAACAATAAGTATAACTTTAAATAGTTTAAATAAGTATCATTATAATTTTCCAATTCATTTGTATCAATAACATTGATTCAAAACTTTATAACTTTATTTTGCAAAACAAGTATCAAGCTGGGGTAGCTATAAATTTAACGTAAATTAACGTAAAGTATAATAACAAGTATCAAGCAGGGGTAGCTATAAATTTAACGTAAATTAACGTAAAGTATAATAACAAGTATCAAGCTGGGGTAGCTATAAATTTAACGTAAATTAACGTAAAGTATAATAACAAGTATCAAGCTGGGGTAGCTATAAATTTAACGTAAATTAACGTAAAGTATAATAACAAGTATCAAGCTGGGGTAGCTATAAATTTAACGTAAATTAACGTAAAGTATAATAACAAGTATCAAGCTGGGGTAGCTATAAATTTAACGTAAATTAACGTAAAGTATAATAACAAGTATCAAGCTGGGGTAGCTATAAATTTAACGTAAATTAACGTAAAGTATAATAACAAGTATCAAGCTGGGGTAGCTATAAATTTAACGTAAATTAACGTAAAGTATAATAACAAGTATCAAGCTGGGGTAGCTATAAATTTAACGTAAATTAACGTAAAGTATAATAACAAGTATCAAGCTGGGGTAGCTATAAATTTAAGTTTGTAATAAAATTAAAATTTAGAATTATCTCAGCTTGTGGCGTCATTTACAGTTTCGATATTTCAATTATCTTAAGAGGGGATGAGACCGAGAATATTGTCTTTCCCAACTGAAGACTTCTCCCTGGGTTAGTGTTTTATGAAATGAATAGTCCAAGGGGAAAAAAAACCTAGATTGAGTAGGAATCATCCCGAATAGGGTACTTGACTGTATCGGTAAAATACATTTCAATATTAAATTAATTATAGTTTGAACCCAAAAATAACAAAAATATTTTTTTTCAAAATAAATCTTTAAATAATTAATAAAAATAATTTTAAAATTGTTTTTTCATATCGGTACGTCACGTGATCACAAACACGTCGATTTGGCTGATGTCACTAGTATACATAAACAAACCGGTGTGATGTTTTTTTTGCTTGCAATTAAACTGGATTTAATCTAATTTACTATTAAAATAAGAATTATATCGATAATGGAAGGAGGTTTTACAGAAAAAAGCGGATAGTTCAAATTTGCTTAAAGTAGCTTCCAAAATGATGTTTCAAAGTTTTATAGTTACATTTCACGTCATAGATACCACGTGACAGTCACAAATCGTTTTCGGACGTAATTTTTCGTCCTAATTTTACAATTCATTTTCCTGCCTTTTTATGGGGTATTTAAAAAAAAAAATACGGGTCTAATATTTTCGGCATAAGAATATTTTAAGCCAATAATTTTTTTTAGTCAAATACCCTATTCAGGTCTGCTTGGCGGGATTTGGCTTCCTTATTCAATATATTTCAACTTTGTTTCCAGAATTTCGTGTTTCGAAAGAAAATCGGATCGGATACCATTTTGAACAAAGACCATTACCAACTACCTGAAGTAAGTACTGACATAATTGTGCATTCGAAAGTGTTTTATTCTTTTTAAAGGTGCATAATAGGCATGGTTCGAAGAAATATTGAACATTTTGTGAAATATTTCATCGCAACAGCCGTTGTAGCTACTATATTTATTCATAACCTAAGAAACCTAGCTAAGAAACCAGTAGAGATTTCTAAATTGCAACTATGCAAGCAAGACCAAACTGCTCTCTCCAGATTCAGGATGGGACACACAAAGAGTTTGAAGTTTGTGGCCGGAACCAAGCTGTTCCCTGACTGCCCCAACTGTCGTGTGGAGGTGCTCAAGCCAGTCCCGAACACATACTCCATTGTCTCGGTTTGACGTGGAAGGACATCAACGACGACCCACTTTTATTTTTTGGACTTTCTCAGGGACACGCATCATGGAACTGGTCTAATTTTGACCGAGGGATATGTAAAAAAACTATATTTATAGGAACCATTATTATAATGAAACAAACCACCAAACGTTTAAAAGTGTATACTTAAAAATAAATAGATTTCGTTACATTACGTTTATACCTTAAAAAACGTTTCTTACAAAAATTTTCTTCTGCCTTCCCCAAGCTCTAAATATAACTTTATTTTTTACTTAAAACAAAAAAACGGCATTGAAATTATGCTAATCGAAAGAAATTTACATAAGTTTTTCTGTGGACAACTGCATGCCCGGTATAGAGTTTGGGCTGTAATAATATAAATTATATTTAATTTATTATAGTTCTTCCAATTACAACGCAAGATTCAAGTCACTTTCTTCCCCTACCGCATCTCGCGTAGATTTCGAGGAAACTGCTTGTAACTGTTTTCGTTTTCCCCCTACCCCATTGAGCAAGAAGGGAAACTGGAGTGAAGTGTCAGCGAGCCGAAAACCCACTCACACCCTTTTGAGCGAACCGGGCAGAAAAGGACTATTTTCCCTACACTTGTATGCAATGCTTGTTTGAGACCCCTCTATCATATTGACTTGTGCACCTAAATGTATTTTAACATTTTTAGTGCGAAAGAAATTAACTTTCTTTAACTTTAAATTCCAACTTTTTTAAGAAATAACCATGTGGATCACTAACTAAGAACCAGCGAAGACGAACCCAATAGCGAAATAAGCAAGTTTCTAGGTTTTCCGCCCGGGATTCGTTTCTGCTGCAGTGCTGTGTATTCCTCCGCGTTTCGTTATTGGGCCGGCTCGTTTGCTGCCCTGTTCAGTGAATCACACACCTCACTCCAGTTTTCCTTCTAGCTCAATGTTGAAAAGCAATTGCGATTAACCTCACAGAAGAGCAGAGCCTCAAACTCAAACAGATTTAGAACAGCGTCCTGGAAAACCACTAAATAAGGGAAGAAAGTGCCTCCGATGCTTGCGTTGTAATTGGAAGGGCTATATGCATATTTTAAACTATAAATGGCATTGATATAGATAAAAAAATATTTGCAAAATAATTTTTATTTATTCAACTTTTTTTTCAGGTTGTTCAAAAATATAACATCACGACCTCGCTTGGGTACGACAATGAAAACGACCCTGTCCGACTTTTCTGTTTAGGACTAGGAGACTTAAAAGGTAGGTCCCGGTCTTCTATTTCAGAGCCATTTTTTTAAAAACTGGGCCAAATTGAATAGGGGCGTGATAGTTGATTTTTTCGATTTTCTTGAAACTTTCAGGATATGTTATTAGTACTATGATTAGAAAAAGCGAATTTCAGTTTTTCTTAAATCCCACTTGTTTGACCTTGAGAGGAGGTTAAAGTTCGAGGTAATGGATCAATGGTGTACATTATATCGTTCTTCTACTTCTAAAGCTATGAGTGCTCCATGAATTAATTTTAAAATATGGATACTACTTGATACTATAGGTACATGTCAGCATAACTAGTTTGGTGGGCCATTCATGGCTTTGAAGGTCAGGATCCTTTGAAAAAGGTCATTTTCATCGATTTTTGTCATGTTTCTGCCTAATTATTTGCATAAACCATAAGTGACCCACAAAAATAATTCTTGGATTAAGTGCACACACTAGGGTAGTTCTTAGAAAAATATAAAACACCATGGGTGACCCTTTACTTTGGTAGTTACAGGGTCTCAAAGTTGATCATTTCCAAAAAAGGTCACATTCAAAGGTCAATTACTCCAGAAGCGAAGAGTCAATAACTTGGAGACACAGTTGTAAATACACTTCAAATGTTGTAGTTTTAGACTCGGGTTACAAATCTATGGCAATTAACTTACTTTAACTTTTTTTTTACAATTAACTTATGTTTTTAAAGGACCCTGACCTTCAAAGCCATGAGTGACCCACCAAACTAATTATGCTGACATGTACCTAGTATCAAGTAGTATCCACATTTTAAAATTAATTCATGGAGCATTCATGGCTTTAGAAGTACAAGGATGATATAATGTACACCATTGATCTATTACCTCAAACTTTGAGCTTCTTTCAAGGTCAAACAAAACGGATTTAAGAAAAATTGAAATTCACTTTTTCATATCTTAGTACCATTAACATATCCGGAAAGTTTCAAGAAATTCGAAGGTATCAACTATCACAATTTGTCTCTTCCCTTAAAAAAATGACTCTTAACCTTTTTGATTGTTAGACCCGGCTTTTAACATTTTGTTGTAGCGGTTTCTTAATCCATAAACAAATGCTTCAAAAATTTTATTAATAATGAATTTTAATTGATGTTCAACTTTTTACTTTTAATTACCTTACTTTTAATTTGTGTTTGTAACAGGTTTTAAAATCTCAAAAGAGTACAGTCTTGCATTGATAGCATGCCGCGCATAATTAAAGCTTTGATAGCGGCTAAAGGTGGCTCAACTAAATATTGACTTTTCCTAACATTCATTTCACTTTTCTTTAAAACTTAATAAACTTATGCTTTTCTAAATGAATGCTGTTTTATTGATGTCAAATAAATCGGTAATTGATTGGATAATATAAAAATAAAAACCAAATCAATTTAAAATAATAAAACGGTACAATATCCCCCGGTAATTTATATTTTACATGAAATCTTGCAGTGCGTCTAATAATTTTTGTCCAGGGACTGCATAAGAGAAAGTAGAGTATAATTAGTTACCCTCCACAGCTAAAGTTACCCCATTCGGCGATATTTCTTTTGATAATGAATTATAAATAAAGAACCTAACAATGTATCTGTTTCTAGGTTACATAAATTCCCTGAGTATGCTAGATATCTACAGAATTTTTGTTTATTTTTTGGAATATGACATAAACATGATAAAACAAAAGAAAAAGGTAATATATTAATTTTTTTTCACTTAATCTAGTTTGTTAGTTTATGAATTGTGAAGGTTATTTTTAAAATACTATTTGATTAATATATTTTATGCAAATCAAAAAATGCTATTATCTTGATCTAAAATTTTGTATATGAGACTTTCGTTTGCCAATTTATTTTAATAGTAGTAAGAAAAAAGATGGCAGCATCTGTCAGCTCGATGCCAAGTCGGATGCCATGTACTAGCTCTATGTGTAGTCTCTACATGGGCATCTCTCCTCAGGAACCGCACCCATTTGCCTTAATCCTTGTCCGCTCCGCGGGAAGAGCTTGGGTTTCCCAAGTGGCATTAGTAACAACAACAACAACAACAGAAAAAACAAAAGTTTCCTATAAACAGTCATTGTAATTATTTTTAAATAGATAAATAGATTACGCTATGCTATCTTGAGTCTGAATTAATTACTCTTTGTCTTGAAAAATGACAACTTTTTCTAAATTTTCTGTTCAATCGTAGACGATAAACAATGAGTGAAGCGGTTTTGTTTGCGTAGCTGTACCTAGTTTCTGAACTTTTGACCTGCAGGCATTAACCTTTTTACCGTTATAAGAGCTGTCTTTTTAAAACATTCCAAGTTGAAATAGCTTTGCATTGTTTTTTTTTACATCTTAAACACAACCTAGATTTCCACATTTGCACCGACTACCTCAGTAAAAAAAAATCATATTTTTTAATTATTTAAAATTAATTATTTTAACTCTTTAAGGGTACATAATTATTTTCCAGGAAACAGGAAATGTTTCTATGAAAGCCACCTACATAATAGACTACACTCAGTTCTCGCTTAGAAACTTTTACACTAAGCAAGGTATGATTTACCCATCCCATAGTATCATTTTTGTTTCAATTTCTGCTATTCAAAATTTTATTCAACTATTAATTTTTATTTTACCACCAAGATGTTTAATTTGGTTTATGTTAAATCCGAAATGACATAGCTTAGCTATAGTCAAATTACCGAAATTATGAGTATTCTACCAAATATCTGTCATTATGTAAAAATTAAAATGAAAGCAATGTAGAAATCTGCACTCTCAGGGATTAAAGTGTCGCTTTTGCGGGTTGTTCAATTGTTAAACAAATTTTGATAATAGTGCGAGTCACGTGATTTTACTATCTAAGACAGAAATTTGCCGCAAATGAAGAAAGTTTTAACTAGGAATATTTTTCGTTAAAAATTGCGAAATTTTTGCGAAATTTGAGCTTACATTTCTGAGAGAGTGTATAGATCACCGTAATTTTAAAACCTCAATACATGAGCAACTATTGAAAATTCAAACAAAAAAAACTTTAATTTAGACCTCTAAATCGTATGTAGAATCGGTTCTAAGTGACCGGGATTGACACAACTGTAGTTTGTTTTTGTGACAAAACTCGTAATGTAAAAATGAAAACCCTGAACGCAAACATGGTTTTCGCACTTTGCATTTGCATATGCTTATCGTACACTGTAAATATGTAGTGTAACGTTACTAAGTTTTATGTAGTAACATTGGACCAAATTTATGGTGTAAAGCCCTGGTTTGTACGAACACAAAATCGGACGCTGAGCAGTGCGTCCAAATTTTCCCCTTTCTTATTGGCCCTAGTTGTCACGTGACCGCGGCACAAAAAATAACGTTGATCTCAGCGTTCAAAAATCTCGAATCAGTCGTGGTTTGATTAGAGCGTCCAAAACGGGCGAAATGGCCGATATTTCCACCTATTCGAATAAGATAACGGTGGCCTACGCTCACTACGCATGCGTTAGATGCGGACGCATCGCTAGACGTGAATTCTAACAAACCACCCAAGCGAAGATGAGACGCTGATCTCGATGAGCAGGGCGTGTTTTAACGCTTTGACGTGCGTTTTCAATCCTTACAAACCAGGGCTTAACGCTACACAGAAAAATAAAAGTACACTCTTAAAACAAAAGAGTGAAATTCACTCCTATAGGAGAAGTGCATTTTCGGCACCGGAAAGGAGTGGAAATTAACTCAGACTGAGTTAAAACCGCTCGTTTTAAGAGTGTAGGACGCAGATTGTTTTCTTTTATTTCTTTTACCCACTCCGAAAAAGAGTGAAATTCACTCCTATAGGAGAGTGCATTTTCGGCACGGAAAGGAGGTGTTTTACGGAAGTGCGTTTAACCTCAGACTGAGTTAAACGCTCAGTATTAAAGTAAACTTCTTAGCTCATTAAAGTTACTCCAAAAATTGGGTGTAAAGTTACTTAAGCTGAAAACTTCTGGGATGCCACAAGTTTTAAGAGTAACTTTCTACGTTCAATTTACCTGATATGAAATATAAGGTAATAAAAGTATTGCGCGATGAGGGTCGAAAATATAAAATGGAGATTTTATGTCTTCTACACGTTATGGAGGCTGCTGATGCTAAATAAGTGGTTTTTGAACATTAGTTCGTCTGTCTGTCTAAAACCCCTCTACAGCTAGAAGTAAAAGAGCTGCGGACTTTAAATGTGGTACACGAGTTCCTAGTGCCTCTTGGACGTTAAAGTAAGGTTTTTGAGAAATTTGCGCTTGCACAAAAGTAGAACTTTTGAGGTGTGAAAGTTATTGAAATTACCTAATAAGGCATATAAAATTACCTTTAAATGTATGCATTGATTTATTGAGTGGAAATTAAAGGGCGTGTAGTGTTACACACTCCTAGTTTCACTTACTTATGTCTTATTTTTTTAGTAATCGCCGTCGCTATTCGACTTCTTACCATGTACCAGGATAACTATCCAGAACACATCAAAACTGCATATCTCGTGAATGGTAAGAATATTTTAAATTATTTAATAAACTATTCGCTCGAGAGGTACATGGACTTTTGTAGAATTCACTTCACAACTTTAATTTACAATTTTACTTAACGTATATATACACACTAGAAAAGGTCAAAAATAACCAAATTAAGCATTTTTTTACTTTAAAGTTCATTAGAATTTCCAATTCTTCCTCTTTAAAATGATGTAAAGCTTGTACTTTGTGTTACTTTGCTTAAACAATGATAACTAAAGTTAAAATTAACATCAAATGAATTGTTTATTTATTTGTGGAATAAGTTGGGGGAGGGCGTGATCCTCAAAAAAAGGTTTGGTTTTTAAATTAGTTTTATATTGCATGTCAAAGATATTTTTTTCTAAGAAAAATGGATTTTTTTAATGTTGCTTATTATAAAAAAATATAAATAAAAAACTAATAGAGCCACAAACTTGGTCTGAGGTTCACGCCCTTCAAAATGAACTGGTGATTAATTTGCATGGTAATGGTATAGGTCTAAGTTAATTAGTTCTTAAGTTATGAGTGTTTAAAAAACATGCTAATTAATACATAAAATGCTAATTAATTAATTAACATTTTAATTTTGAAAAATATTTTTACACGTACTCTCATGTACTTATGAATTATATCAATCAAATATAAAAAAAAATTAGAAAGTTCAAGTGTATACGTACACCCTAATACTAACTTTTCTGTTATAAACTAGAATATTCCAGTTTTCCAAAAATGCCGAATCAGTTGATTTATTAATTGTATTAAAAAAACGATTAGCCAGATTTCAGAGGGCTTGCGAAACACTAAGCTTTTTAATCTGTAAAATGTAGTATTAATTACACTAAAACTGACAGGGCTTGTTTGGTTTTTCATAAACAAACATACAAAAATATGTATCAACAACATACAAACATGTTTTCAACATACAAAAATATGTATTTTTACCGATCAAAAATTCAAGTTCCACTATATTTAAGTCCCCTCTCCAAATGTTAAACGTTAGGTTTTTTTTTCAAAATTTCTCGTTAAACTTAATTTAAAATACATAATTTTTTGAAAAATATGTTTATATAAAGGACATATAAGTATGAGTTTTCTTAAGAGTGAAAAGGGATGATGGGGAGCCCAGTCGGTTAGGCATTCGCCTAGCATGCGAAAGGTCCCAGGTTCGGGTCCGGGCATCGCCAAAATAACTGCCGACCTATAAACGGCCCGTGCAGCCCAAAATGTCCGACGAATAATACCCCGTGTAGAGGGAGTGCACGTTAAATATCCTTCAAAGTCCTAACGCTGCGTACGATGTCGCCCTTAACGTTTGCGTTGGGTGCCTACTCAGGTGTCGGCTCGTCACTTGACTGTGGTTCTAAAATACGACCCCCGTCGCCAATAGCCCTCGTGTAGCTCTAGTGCGACGATGATTCAAACTAAACTAGGAGTGAAGAGGATAAGTATCTGTATTTTAAGAATTTTTTTTATCGAAGGTTATTGAAAATGTCTGCTATTTCCATATATATCATAGTTAAAGTATTAGATTGGCAGATCACGTAACCTCCAATGATAAAGGCGGCGGTTGCATGGAGTCCAAATAAGAGGGCAAAATGGCCAGTGTTGCTGCCACTTTAAGGAGAAAAATACTACGAAAAAATACCATTTAATTCTAAAATTACAAAAAAATATCGTAAAAATGCTAGCTGCATTTTGGAATCTTTTTAGTGACTTTAAATCCTTTTCTAGTATATAGTTTTTTTTAATTGTAGAATTAAATGTTTTTTTTTCGTAGTATTTTTCTCCTTAAAGTGGCAGCAACACTGGCCATTTTGCCCTCTTAAAAGGCCTCCATGCGCGTCCCGTCGTTAGCATTGGAGGTTACGTGATCTGCCAATCTAATACTTTAACTATGATATCTATGGTTATGTCAAAGTAAAAACCGTTATTCGATTTATTTGGATACCAGCTTTTTTGAACTTTAAATAGTATTATGAAACAAAAGCACATTGTAAATCAGCTTAGAAAAAAAACCTCAATTTCACTTTTTTTAAAAATAATTTTCAGAAATGATAATGATTATACAACTCATTTAAATTTGTGATATTTTCTATAGTTCCATTTTAGCTAGAAAATACTGCTGAAATGTATAAAAAAATAAGTATTTAGAGCATTTCAATAGCATTTCAGGTAGAAGCATCTTGGATTTTCAATGGTGGTGTACAAAAAGACGATATTTTAAAAAAGTAGACGAAACCTCCTAAACAACATGTTTTTATACTTGTATGTGTAATAAATATTTAATTTCGGCAACTTTTCTAACAATTGGCAACACCATCTGAATATCACCATGGCAACATCATCCACTTAGAAGAACGATGTTTTCGTAATTCTAAAATGCTTCCTGGGTGATATTTTTGACGAATAAAACTTTTTAAGTATTTTGTAAATTGGTTGCTTAATTTACATCTCAGTATGCAGAACCGGTTTTCATAAATATTGTTTAAAAATAGTTCTGTAAAGGGGAATAAATTCGAATTTGACAGTAAAGTTAAAATTTCAAAATTTTGAAGGTATTTTGGTTCCTTGTTACCTTAACATAAGTTAATCAAATTACTGTATTGCTTAAAAACATTATTCATAGAATATTTATGAACAGAAAAGTTAAAGTTCATAAATTAGTTAGGTATTGTTCACAAAGTAGCTAATATAATTTTTCTTTTTCAGTTCCATCATATTTCAGTTTTGTTTTCAATGCTTTCAAGCCTTTCATGAACGCGGTTACGCTCAGTAAAATGAGAATTGTGTCTACAGGTATGCATTGCCTTCAAGTTTCCCATCCATATCTGTTTGTACTTTTCTTTCTTTTAATCGAATTAAATAAGAATGGAAGTAGATATACAGGGCGTCCGTAAAAGAATGTCCGAGTTTCAAATTGTGACCTGACATCACGCCTTGTGATTTCTTCCTTTGGGGCTTCGTAAAAGATCGGGTCTACGTTCCACCCCTACCCCACGATTTACCAACCTTGAAAGGTAGAATTGCACAGGCTTTCATTACTCCGGACTTGCTGCAGGCATTATGGGAAGAATTGCATTTTCGTTTGAATGTGTTCCGTATCACACATTGAGCACTTATAGGAACAACTAGGTTAGTTTTCCTTCCATGTCATGTCTGATTTGTTATATTTAGTATAAAATAAACTCCTGTAATGTACTATTGAAACTCGGACATTCTTTTACGGACACCCTGTATATTCGTGGAAATTTCATTCCTACCGTCTATATGTACAGCTGGGGGAAAAAAAACGATCCACCCTTCGTTTTTCGGCTGCTATTGGTCAAGGAATTTTGTGAAAGGTGTCATTTTTCAGGAAATAGCGTAAGGAATTGGGAACTGGCAACCAAAATTGTATAAGGGGTCGTCTTCATATTAAATAGAGTACCAACTTTGAAACTTCCAATGGCAACACCCAATTTTTTTTAATATAAAAATGTTTATCATTTTCAAAATACCCCAGATCCAAAAGAAAATTTATTAATTTGCTTTATTTGTTGAGATATAAGCATTCAAAGTTGAACGCCCATAATGTTAAAAAAGTTTCACAAACTTTTATTCATACCTCCACAAATAAAATGAATTAAACCAATTTTTTTTCATTATATACTTCTTAATCTTCCAAAAACAAATCACACAAGTTTTTTCATCAATTTTTCATTTTATTATTTTTTTATTTAAATTTAAATAAGAAAAAATAAAACGATAGCAACCCCAAATTTTTGTTACATAAATCGATAAAGTAGATCAAGTAGAACCAAAATCCCGAATTTTTTAATTCAACAACAATTATTTGCCGAGTTATTGTAAAAATGCTGAAAAAAACGAATTTTAGGGACCATATAAAAAATTACTTAGCAAATTGGATACTAACTTGCATTATCGTTTGGTGGTTGAAAAGCGGTTTTGGTAAATATTTATTCAAATTATTGATGTCTGTCAAATGTCAAAAAATCTTTTCTTGTTTCAAGTGCATACAATGTATTTTGTTTGTATAATTAACATTAAATTATATCGATTACTATGTTTTTGAATGTATGTTATTTCCAATACAATTTCAAAAAGTGTGTTTTACATTAAAAATTAAATACCCTAAAATATTATTGGAATTCGGTGTTTAGTATATTTCTTTGTTACCACATTGATTATTTAAAATAATTAGTGCCCACTGCCTTAGTTAAAAATAATTGCCAAATCATTCTGCGTAATTTTATTTTGCTTTCCTTAAATATCGTGTTAAGATCGTAACTCTCGTTTTGTAATATGTGGTTTATATCACCGATAAAGTGAGCCGAGGTTCCGGACACAATCCCGAAAGCCAAAATACCGACAAGCCAGAATCTCGAACGCCGAAATCCCGAAAGGCCATAATCCCGAATGGGTTGAAATCCCGAAAAAATAGATTTTTGTCCATTTCTCGATTTAAAAAATATATATATTAGAGATTACTTATTTATTTACTTATTTAGTTATTATTAGTTACTTATTTAGTCAGTCAGTCAGTCCGTTAGTTAGTCAGTCAGTCGGTTAGTTAGTCAGTCGGTTAGTTAGTCAGTCGGTTAGTTAGTCAGTCAGTCAGTCAGTCAGTCAGTCAGTAAGTCAGTAAGTAAGTAAGTAAGTCAGTAAGTCAGTCAGTCAGTCAGTCAGTCAGTCAGTCAGTCAGTCAGTCAGTCAGTCAGTCAGTCAGTTAGTCAGTTAGTCAGTTAGTTAGTCAGTTAGTCAGCCAGTTAGTAAGTTAGTTAGTCAGTTAGTCAGCCAGTTAGTCAGTTCACTGACTAACTAATTGACAGTAAGCTAGACTAAGTTAGTCAGTCTGGACTAACTAACGAAGTGACTGACTAACTGACTAATTGACTAACTAACTGACTGACTAACTAACGGACTGACTAACTAACTCACTGACTAACTGACTGTCTAACTAACAGACTGACTGACTAACTAACTTACTGACTGACTAACTAACTGACTGACTAACTAACAGACTAACTGACTGATTAACTAACTTACTGACTGACTAACTAACTGACTAACTAACTGACTGACTAACTTAACTAACTGATTAAATAAATAACTGACTAAATAACTAAATAAATAAATTATCTCAAATATTTAAAAAAAAATATCTCTATATTAAAAAAATCGAGAAATGGACAAAAATCTATTTTCGGGATTTCGACCCATTCGGGATTTTGACTCATTCGGGATTTCGGCTTGTCGGGATTTTGGCTTGTCGGGATTTTGGCTTGTCGAGATTTCGGCTTGTCGGGATTTCGGCTTGTCGGATTTCGGCTTGTCGGATTTCGGCTTGTCGGGTTTTGGCTTGTCGGGATTTTGGCTTGTCGGAATTCTGGCTGACGGGATATGTCCCAGACCCAGTGCGCCGAATTTTAAACAAACTTTTTGTAGCAATATGAACGAAACAAAAATTTGCATAAAATGTCAAACATAAATGTAATAATCATGTTTTTTCTATCTGATTGTAACTAATCGTATTTGAAAATCTGTTCGTTATAAATAATCGTATGTATGACTTAATTCAAATTTAAAACTTTTTCTCGTCTACCCTATTTCTGAATTTTAAAATCTAAAATTAAAAAAAAAAGGTAAAAACATAAAAAAAAAATCACAATATTTGTGAAGGAGGTTTAATTCTAGCATCCTTTGGCGAGATTATGGTAACCCTTTTTTTAGCTTGTCGTTTCGAAAAGACACCCTAAATATTAACTTTTTCAATTTGGAGATTTCCCCCTAATCGCGTTCAAAATTAATGCTTTAATATCTCGGCAAATAATGCAAAACAAATAATTCTTTTTTATACATGGGGTATTTTGAAGGTGCTGAACATTTTTATGTAAAAAAAAATTGGGTGTTGCCATTGGAATTTTCAAAGTTGGTACTCATTTTAATATGTAGACGACCCCTTATACAATTTTGGTTGCCAGTTCTTAATTCCTTAAGATATTTCCTGAAAAATGACACCTTTCACAAAATTCCTTGACCAATAGCAGCCGAAAAACGAAGGGTGGATCGTTTTTTTTCCCCAGCTGTACCGCCCTTCTAAATTTGGTTCCGATTTTATGTTTCGTTTTTGTTAAAAAAAATATGACTAGATATACCTGATATGCCTGTCTTTTATACATTTTGTGTCTGTTTGCACGCTTGTTTGTCCATTTGTCGTTTATGAGACGGTCTGTCAAAATGCGTGTTCGAACTGTCCCATTTAAAAAATTCTTTTTTTACATGTTAGAAATGTATAACATCAAACACCTAAATTTCATACCTTGTTTTTGTATGTCTGTCCATACGTACTATAAGAACTTTAATGAGTATTAAATATACAGAAAAGTAGGTTATTCTATAGTTTTTTCCGAATTTCTAGTTCTCTATATACAGGGTGGGGCAAATAAGAGGATGGAATACCCTGAAATGCTTGGCGAGAAAAACTCTCGAAGCCGCTTGAAAGCTTTCAAGTGGAAAAAAAAGATTATTCAAGCATGCAATGGCTTCACTTAGTCTTGCAATCAATTTAGAATGTTTTGTATTAACAAAACCAAAAAGGTCCGATTCCATAGGATAAATAACGACCGAAATAATCATTGGTGGGAACTTTTTTTGATCAGCTCTAGAAACCTTGTTTATATTTCATTTCAACCATAGCTTCTCAAACCATAGCGTAGTTGCCGGCAAATAAGTCACCAAGCGTTTGTTTGGGATTAACATTGAAGCGATCCATAGCTTTATTTAGCAAACCTGTTTTTGTATTGGTTTTTGACTTGGCGACATTTCTATCGTATTCTTATCTCCACGTTGGGGACACTTTTATTTGCACCACCCTGTATTCAAGCCGCCTTGGAAAAACTATTCGTTTGCAGTTGCAATTTTAGTATGTTATATGTAAATAAAGTAAAACAAATCGGCAGCAGAAAATATATCCATTATACCATTGCTAAGAGATCATATGAACGTAGCATGGTAGTGAATATAAAAATATATAATATCCGCAATGTGTTGCTGTTCTAACCCGCTTATAACCTTCGTATAGAAGACAGTTACACAGAAAAATTTTACTCCAGAGAGGGGGCCAATTGACCCAGGGCAGTCGGCCGGGATCGGAATCCCGACACCCGGTACCAGAAGACCTATGCATATGCGGAGTACGTGCTACTAAAAACTTTTTGTAATCCAACCAAATATTACCTGACAAGCAATCGGGGTTTAGTGGCCTCTGTCCAAAATTTGTATGGATATGGTTGCTTTCTTCTTAGAAGAATTTTGTTGCAGCAAAACCAAATATTGAACAACCAACCAACCTGATAGTGCGTGGTTGACAGTCAATGCGCGAGCTTCAAGAATATCATTGAAAGTAAACCTATGGCTGTGTCCTGACTGCGACATCAAATGCCACAAATGCAACAAAACTTGGCGACCGCCAAGGGCACCAAGCGATGCAACAGCATGTGGCTGACTCTGCCAAGTTTTGTTGCATTTGTGGCATTTGATGTCGTAGTCAGGACACAGCCTATTAATGCAATGTATTACAATTTCCATTCGCGCTTGATGAACCCTTGTTTTCTCACTGAACCTAGGCGAAGTCAAGAAAGTTCTTCAAAGTATGATGGACCCCAAACTGCTTCCGGCTTACCTCGGGGGAGACCTCACTTCCCCAGACGGAGATTCTAAGTGTCCGCACCTGGTAAGTTTCTAAGTATTTGTTTTATTAATGTCTTAACTACAATTCTTATGTTGTTCTGCAAAATCAAGTACAGTTGAAGGATAGAAATTGTTCTATGCGATGGTCTTCTGTTCTATATTTTGTGTTATATTTTGTTTATTTCGATAAAAGCAGAAAGCTCATTTTTGTTCTCTAAATATTTTTCAAATCGTCGTTAATAGGTTAAAAGGATATTATTGAATTTAATAGAAATAAACATTATTTTTAACATTACAACGAAATGGGCCTGGGGCAACTGAAGACACCCTGTTTAAATGTTGTTTACCACTGCTTTTTTGTACAAACAATGTTTCGGTAACTACTAATTATTGGACTAACTACTTAACTAACAGTACTTTATGATGCATTATTTTTAACTAACAGTACTTTATGATCCATTATTTTTAACTAACAGTACTTTATGATCCATTATTTTTAACTAACAGTACTTTATGATCCATTATTTTTTAACTAACAGTACTTTATGATCCATTATTTTTTGACTAACAGTACTTTATGATCCATTATTTTTAACTAACAGTACTTTATGATCCATTATTTTCCGCATACAGAACTTTGTTTAATTTTAACTCCTTTGCCAGATTAACTGGAAGAGCAAGATTGACCATTCCTTCTACCTGAAGCACAAGCCCACCGACTACCAAGACCACGAAGAGGACCCCGCCATGACAACGACCACAGTCCAGCAGAGGGGGTCCTTGGATGTTCCGGTGGAGGTGGACACCACCGGGCTGGTGATCCGGTGGTGCTTCTCCACCAACGGCAAGAACATCCGGTTCGGTCTGTTCCTCAAGAGGAACAACGGGCAGCTGGAGGAGGTGATCCCCGTTGAGAATATCGAGTGTCAAGTCATTCCGGAGGAGAACGAGTTTGTGTGTCATAAGACTGGGACGTGTAAGCTACGTTTTGTTTGAATTTCAGCTATTAGAATTAAGAAAGGCTTAAAGCCCTTATCAGACGGTACGAACGTCGCTCGTTGAACAACTTTTGGGACAGCAAAAACGTCACAAGAGAACGGCTACGTCATGCGTGAAATCACAAACTTAAAAAGCGCGGTATTGGAGGAGGAGGTACAAGGAGGAGGCTCGGCCATGACGTCACGACTGAACTTCGTTCTGATTGGAGCAGCCGTTCGAACAGCAAAAAGGAGCCGGATTTTTTCGAGTCGACTCGAAAATGCTCATCGAGCAAAAACTGCTCCAAAAACCAGTTTTTGATATGTCGTACGGACGTCGCTGAACGAACGAGCTCTCGTGTGATAAGGCCTTAAGAGGGACTGTCAGTCCCATAGAGCTAATGCATTAGTTTTGAAATCACAAATTTTGCAAAAAGAATTGTTTTGCCATGTTATCCCAATTTCGCCAGGTGCGGGAATCATCATAACATCAATTTAAAACAAAATTTTAAAAAAAACTATTTTCTCTGCCACATTTCTATGGCTGTATTGAATATTTTTACAAACGGTTTTTTTTTAAATAATAAATGTATAGATAACTTACAGGTCTCTATCTTCACACTTTTTGAAATTGCTTCGAATATTTTGTGTAAAATTATTTATTGAAAATTGAAAAATATATTCGAACCCATTTCAAAAAGTGGGAAGGTCGGGACCTGTAACTCTGCTGCATTTATTACATAAAAAAATCCGCTTGTAAAAATATTCAATACAGACGGAGAACTGTGGCATGGAAACTATTTTTTTCTCCATATGATTAACACTGATGTACTTTGCTTTGGAGACCCCCGGTCCAGCGCACCCATTCCCCCAAAACGATCAGTCCAGGAGGTTGACAGAGATAACTAATACTAATGGTGCTAGACAGTCCAATTCCGGACTGTTTAGCACCATTGGACATATTACCAGGCAAAACAAACCGCCTCTTTTAGAAACGGAAGACTCGATTATCTCTAGCGTTGTGTGTCCCCGTTATGTTTGCCACTCATAAGTCTCCATCATCACGTAATTGTAATAATATAACATACTAAACTTTATCTATACTGCAAAATTTCAAAAACATAAATATTAAAAATAAATAAATTTAAAAAGAACATAAATATTAAAAATAAATAAATTTCAAAAAGATAAATATTATTATTTTTTTTTTCATTTCAATTTCATTCAAATAAAAATCCCTTCAAAATATACTCTGCTGATTTTTTTTCACCAGAAATATGTCTTAAAAGCTCTTAAATTTCAGTTTTTAAATATCCGTCATCTTAGAATTTGATTGTTTCACACTTAATAAATAAATTTTGAAATAACTGCTATCTATAATAATAAAAGAAAGAGTCTGTCTGTGTGTCTGTCTTCGGATCGTAAAAGACCTACTTATACTGCCCTCATAAATTCGAAATTTTTAAGATAGATTCCCTTTAATATAAACGTGTGCACCTGAGGCTTAGATTTTTCATATTTGTTCCATTTTTAGAGAAAAATCGAATTTTCTGGAAAAAATACACCACTT
This sequence comes from Oedothorax gibbosus, assembly GCA_019343175.1. Lineage (NCBI taxonomy): Eukaryota > Metazoa > Arthropoda > Arachnida > Araneae > Linyphiidae > Oedothorax > Oedothorax gibbosus. Next base: position 59,231 of record JAFNEN010000830.1, read on the forward strand.
TCGCTCAAATCCGATCATTTTTTCTCTTTCCTGATACCATCGGCTGAAAAAATTAAATAAAACTTTTAACGAAAACATTTAAAATTCAAAATGTTTATTTTATTCTTTTGCCATTACTTTCAGAAACTAAATTCATTATTTGAAAAATAATTGACATGTTTCAAGTGACGTAATTCCGCCAGTCTTCATTCCCGGATTTTATTGTGGGTTTATTTGATAATTTTTTCATTGATTTTTCTGTTGACTGAATGTATGCATATTTAAGCAATAAATGTATAGTTAAGCTATTACTGAACTATGATGGTTAATAAAGGCATCGCACTAGAGCTATTAGTGTGTTATGTCTTTATTATTTCGCCAAATACGTTGCCAAACTCGCCAAATTATTAACTAAAATTCGCCAAATAGGCAATTTCTTTTATGAATAATTTATAAGCTGGTCGGTTGTTCAAAGGTCATTGTGTTTGAGCTGTATAATGGGTGTGGGTAGCTATATCTATTTTCTCGCCAAATTATTTCTCAAAACGCGCCAAATGAGCTAAAATGGTTTTATGTATTTATGAGGGAATTGTGATGGCATTTATGAGTGCATTTTACAGCGTATTTTTCATTTTGGAATTTAAGGCAATGAAACGGGATTTTATAATTTATAACGAGCGGAAACAATAATAAGTTTAATATTAGTTTATAAGTTTAATATTAGTTTATAAGTTTAATGATTAGTTTATTAATTATAAGTTTTTAATGATCCTATAACAGGTTATATGGTACACATATTTGGAATCTATTTGATTTTTTTTTATTCCGTGCGAAGAACGGGTATAAATTTGCTAGTTCTAAATAAGATCTACAATTCGAACTCGTGACATCTTCTTAATGTCTTTCTAGATCTGCTGCACTTCGACAACTCTTACAGCTGGCTGACGTCGAAGCAGATCTCTTACAAGGTGGAGGTGGAAACCATGGAATCCCTTGCATGCAAAAACTGAAAAGAAAAAAAATCATTTTTTTAACTTATTCTTATCATTCTTATTCATGTATAAATACCTGTAAATAAACTTTTTTTATGTCTTTGTATGACGGCTTTTTTAGTTTGATTTATTTGTAGAATTATTTATGTTTTAACTTAAGATTATATTAATTGAATTAAAAGAAAAGGTTCAGAAATAACGTTAAAATTTGTTTTAAAATATTGTATTTTCATTAAAAAATATATTTAGGAATATGTTGAGTAGGTAATCGTTTCCGGCAGTTTATTTCTAGCCTTCCCTGAGGAGCTTTGTGGCGATCAGTTCAGATACCCAGTACTAGTTCTTCAGTACGGATTGGTTGGTTGGTTGGTTGGTTGGTAGACATATATTTTCAAGCTTGTGTGCTTGGTCACAAACACCCGCTTATATAAGGACGGACACGACATACACACACATATAAGACAGATACTGCCATCTATCGCCAACTCTACAATTTAGACATGTCCCTGAAGGGGAATCTTCGCTACGGAGTAATTACTTCTTAGATTAGGTTGAACTCTTCCGGATGTCTATTTCTCGCCTCCAGGGAGCTTTAACGCAGCCAAAACACGCCTCGTAATTCTGAACCACCAAATGAGGAGGTGCACACGTGAGCTGCCATGTAGCGATATCTTACGCTAACGCAGTCGGGACTTTGAACTCCACAGATTCAACGAGCACCTCTTGTGTACTCGGAGAACCCCGTAATTAAATCAATTTTATTATTATTATTATACAGGGTGTCCGTAAAAGAATGTCCGAGTTTTAATGGTATATTACAGGAGTTTATTTTATACTAAATATAACAAATCATACATGACATTGAAGGAAAACTAGCCTAGTTGTTCCCATAAGTGCTCAATGTGTGCGCCTTTAGTGGCACACATCCAAACGAAAATGCAATTCTTCCCATACTGTCTGCAGCAAGTCCGGAGTAATGGAAGCAACAGCCTGTGCAATTCTACCTTTCAAGGTTGGTAAATCGTGGGGTAGGGGTGGAGCGTAGACCCGATCTTTTACGAAGCCCCAAAGGAAGAAATCACAACGCGTGATGTCAGGTCACAAGTTGAAACTCTGACATTCTTTGACGGACACCGTGTATTATATTTTTATTTTTGCCAACGAATGTCCGTTCACATTTGTTGGCAAGTCCACATTTGTCCACATATGCTCCAAAGTCCCAGCGCTGCGTACGATGTCGCCCTTAACGGTTGCATTAGGTGCCTATTCAGGTGTCGGCTCGTAACTTGACTGTGGTTCTAAATTACGACGCCCGTCGCCAATAGCCCTCGTGTAGCTCTAGTGCGACGATAATTCAAACTACCTACCTACGCTAGCCGTCTGCGCACTGTATACCGGGTGCGGGATCGATTCCCGCCTTCGCCCTGGGTGTAATTTCTCTCTCTCTGTCAGTAAAAATTCTGTCCGCGTCTCTTACTTGACGAAGGTTTATAAGCGGGTCTCTGATCAAGCACACTAGCCGGAAATATATGTACCAACAAACCAACCTCTACAGCTTCAACAGCCAATTACACATCTTAATTTAGAGCCCTGGTCAAGTGACGAGGTCGACACCTGAGCGTCCCGACAGCCTTAGTGGGATCAAAGAGTTCTATAGTAGGGTAGAGACTGAACCTGGCAACAGCACCATGCACCAACACGGAGACAATATAGGGTGGCATGTGGGGCCCGATGGCCGAGTGGTTTGGATCGCAGGCCATAACGCTAGCAGTCCGCGCCCTGTAACAGGTGCGGGTTCGATTCCCGCCTTCGCCCTGGGTATACTTCCTTTCTCAGTATCAAAATTATAAATTAACTAGCACTTTTGCCACTCTATTCGGGCTCCGTAGTGAGCCATGACTGCCGATGGCAGCTCAGTACGAGTCGTTCCTCTACCCTACTATAGAACTCTTTGAGTGGGATGTCCGTTCAGCTGTCGTTTGACCAGGGTTTTAGATTACGAGGCTTGTATTGGTTGTGAAGAATTAATAAAAGTAAACTAAAAAAATTATACGCATGACGTCTGGTACAAGCAGGACTTGAGGGTAGCAATAAATCAGCTGTACAAACCCACAACGTTTAATCTGCTTTTGCAAGTTATATGAGATGGTTTTTACAGAGATTTATCGTGCAAATTCACCTTAAATTTGCAGTTTCAAGTTGAATGTAGGGTAAGTTGGATTAATTGTAATTACGTCTATTAAAACAGCTTTTATTGTATAAATACAACTATTTTTTTATCAAATCTTATTTTTATTTTGTATCAAAAAAACTTTAAATAGTTTTCTTCATAACTACACTGGTCATATTTTTCCCACGGTCACAACAGGCACTTTATATTTTCATTCCACTATAGCATATATAGTTAATAGACGCGTAGAATACGTAGTTAGTCACATAAAATATATATAGTTAATTTCAATAGTCAGATTAGTTGAACAGTCCACAGAAAAGTGACTTATTGATAAATCACATAAAACATGCTTCATTTCATTTTATTTGTGAAAGTAAACGAGTGTTAAGAGACAAATTCTCTAATTTTGCGTATTTGAGGAACTCGAAAAGTCAATATTTGTCAATAAAAAACTAACTCCTCGGTGCAACATCCCATTACTGGGCCAAGGCCTGCCGTGCCATTTCAGCTTTGTGACTAGGGCTCTGGGTGCTAGGCATATGTCCCGGTAAGAGGTAAGCCTCACGTGGAACCCTCAGTGTTTATTTCCCAAGCATGCCCGTTTTATCGACCCACTCAAGGGATGAAAGGATGGGTCAACCTCGCCGAATCCGGGATTCAATCCCCGGACCTGTGGCGTGGCAATGCGAAGCACTACCACTAAGCGACTGGGCCAATATTTATCAAAAACTCCATTCTCGTACTGTGCGCAATGTTAAGAGCTTGGTGAAAGGGTTCTTGCGAATGGCACTACACCTTAAGCGAGGAGACCAATGATTTATTAAAACTCATAAATACTCACGTCGATCAATTGTTAAAGACTTGGTAAAGGTTCTTGCGACTGGTACAGCTTAGCCAAACATGATTTATTTATCTTAAAACCTCACGCGATCAACAAACCTAATGTTTTTGGCTATAATATTTATCTTCTTTAAAGTAGTTAGAAAAGTTAGAAAATTTTATTTTCGAACTTGCATGATGCTTAAAACTAAAAATTTGATTACTAAGAACCAATTCCACATCAATAGTTCGTAATTTCTATTTGCACAAAGAGGCGGATGGACTCTGAAATTAATGGGCTGGGGAGCCCAGTTGGTTAGGCGCTCGCCTAGAATGCGAAAGGTCCCAGGTTCGGGTCCGGGCATCGCCAAAATAACTGCCGACCTATAAACGGCCAGTGCAGCCAAAATGTCCGACGAATAATATCCCGTGTAGAGGGAGTGCACGTTAAAATACGCTCTAAAGTCCCAACGCTGCGTACGATGTCGCCCTTAACGGTTACATTGGGTGCCTACTTAGGTGTCTGCTCGTCACTTGACCTCGTCACTTGACTGTTTTTTTGTTTTTTTTTACATATCCCTGGGTCAAAATTAGACCAGTTCCATGATGTTTGTGACCCTGAGAAAGTCCAAAAATAAAAGTGGGTCGTCGTTCATGTCCCTCCACGTCAAAAGGATTCAACATCCTCAGGAAAGATAGACCCGGTGGACAGGGTGGTGGCATTGCCCTTCTTATTAGGTCAGTGAATTTCGAAAAAATTAATCTTAATCTGGACCCCAGTAATAAGATCGAAATACAGGGTATAAGGTGTTTTTTTTGGGCAAAACAAATGTGTTAATATTTTCACTTGACTGTGGTTCTAAAATACGACGCCCGTCGCCAATAGCCCTCGTGTAGCTCTAGTGCGACGATAATTCAAACTAAACTAAACTAAAATTAATACTTAGTGAATAATAGGTAACACATTTTGAATAATCTATTACATAAGTTATATCTAATCGATTTCATATTTTTATAGCTTCTTGAAGCAAACGATGTGCCTAATATGAAAAGTATAAATAAAAGTAATAAGTAAAGTACCTAGTATGAAAAGTATTATTTAATTTTTATTGATTTTTTAAAAATTTAGTTTTTATCTCAGCAACATTTGAACAAAAGTAATAAATGGGCTGTTCTTATCGGAAGTTTAATAAAGATACTGCAACCTCGCATTTAAAAAAAAAGATTCAACACTTTGTTTGATGGATACTTTCAAATTTGTAATAAAAAACCCTCTGCTAATTTAACAATTTCGTGTGTATTTTGGATGACTTTAGCACAATTTAACCAAATACGATTCTTGACGCGAAAAAACCTCTCGTGATCAACAATATTCAAAAAATTTTAAATACTAATTTTTGATTAAAATATTTATCTTGTTTTAAAGTTGTAGACGAGTTAAGAATTTTATTTTCGGACTTAACGTAATGCCTAAAACTCAAAATTATATTTCCAAGAACCAATTACACACTAATAGTTCGTAACTTCTATCTGCACAAGGAGGCGGATTAATTCTAAATTGAATACTTAGTTCTTAGTTCTTAATCTTGAATAATAGGCTGCAAGTTTTGGAATTATCTATTTCATATAATACTATAAAATTTCAGACATTTTATAACTTTTTCAAGCAAATGATGTGTCGTATACAGATATACACTGCTCAAAAAAATTAGGGGAACGCATCACTTAAACCTTTTCACCCCCAATGATTCCATTTGGAATCATCAGCTTGCGATTTTTTTTCTCACTAAGTTAAGCTCGTACTTATTTATCGTGAGATGGAAGAATCATGTCTTTTGAAGAATTAAATAATGTTTGTTTTAATTAAATGAAAATATGAAAAACATGGTAAAATAAAATTCACTCCCAAAAAAATTTTATGAAACAAATTGACCCTAAATTCTTCACGCTTGCATTCTTCGATGTTTAAAAATTGATATTAACTTTTTTTAACAAATAAAGTGTTGAAAAAAGTTATGATTCAAAATTATTTCCTTCAATTTTTAGTTAAAAATGTTAGATTTTTTCCCCCTGTTTTTTACAATTTCATTCTGGATGCGTAATCAATCTATTACACAAATTTTATATTTAAAAAAAAGAATAAAAAGTTGGAATTTAATGGGTAAACAAAAGTACGCAAAGTGCTCCCCTAATTGTTTTGAGCAGTGTATTTTCAACTCTACTGTTTTGTTAACAAAAACTTATTACTGTTTTATTAACCTACAATGCCTTTTTCACGGTATTTATATTTCGAAATAATGAAAGAGTTGAATTTGTTAAAGTTTCCTTATTTTTATTAAATAAAGTACGCGCACTCGAGTGCATTTATTTATTCACGGTTTTTATGGCACACATTTCGTGTCAATGGACAATTACAGCGTTTTCCACAAACATATTTATTCGATTAAGCATATTAAAAAAACCTCTAAAACTCAATTATTTCTGGTTTTAAAGATGTATTTATTTTTAAATTCATTTTTAAAGTGAATGATACGTCACTCCTGTTAAACCTCTCTTAGCATAACAGATGACGTCACTGTTGGCTTTTTTTTGTTCTTGGCGTGTTATTTCGTATCACGTTTCACTGTATCGCTTTTGAAACTGTGAAACGTGCTTTCATCCTTATCAAACTCTTAAAATAGTTATGCTATTTTACAGAAACATGTCATGTTCATTCCAGTTAATTTCTTCAAACGTTGAACGATTTCACTCGACTATTCCGATTTCGATCAGATCCAACTGTCAATAGTTCTGCAATAGCTCATACGCGCTCTAGTGTATTTTAACTAACAACCAAACTTGGAACAAGCTGTTAAACTTCCTTGATATGAACTGGTTACAAAATATTGTCTTCTTTTAATGAGGTTTCGCAGAAATTGCAAGTTACTATTTTATAAGTGTATTACGATAGATCGAACCAAGAGTTCTATAGTAGGGTAGAGGAACGACTCTACTGAGCTCATCGGCAGCATGCTCACTACGACCGATAGAGTGCAAAGTGCTAGTTATTTAGAATTTTTATTGAAAAGAAGTACACCGGGCACAGGCGGGATCGAACCCGCACTGTTACAGCGCGCGGACTGCTATAGCGTTATGGCTGCGATCAAACAACTCGGCCATCGGGCCCACATGCCACCCTAATGTCTCGGTGGTCATGTCTGTGCCAGGTTAGTCTTACCTACATAGACTCTTGATCGAACGCGCCAAAAACATACGGTTGACGTCAGAGCTGTTTTCAGTGACGTACATTTTCGGCAAATTTCAAATGCATTTTTTGTTGAAATTAAACATATTTGTGAATATTTAACCTTACATTCGGAATCTGCAGCTTCTAATGTACCAGAAAAACACATATATTATGAATTTCGCGTTTCATGCAACTTGTCCATTGTTGTCCAGATTGCATAACTTTGCAGCTTTTATACAGTCTACAGCAACAAAGTTATCGTTTTATTGTACTTTTCCTTTTTTTTGGTTGGTAGACTCGTAGCAATATTTAAAGCGGAAATTTTTGCGACACAAATTTTGAAGCCAAAATTGCACGGGTTTTTGTACACTCTTAAAACAAAAGAGTGAAATTCACTCCTATAGGAGAAGTGCATTTTCGGCACCGGAAAGGAGTGGAAATTAATTCAGACTGAGTTAAAACCGCTCGTTTTAAGAGTGTAGGACGCAGATTGTTTTCTTTTATTTCTTTTACCCACTCCGAAAAAGAGTGAAATTCACTCCTATAGGAGAAGTGCATTTTCGGCACCGGAAAGGAGTGGAAATTAACTCAGACTGAGTTAAAACCGCTCGTTTGTTTTAAGAGTGTACAAGCCTAAATAAAGAATCAGGCAGGCCTGTGTAATATATTTTTGTACTTTTCCATTTAGCTCTAGTGTGACGATAATTCAAACTAAACTAAACATTTCGCCGTCGAAAGCGATAAAATTGGCAAAAACATACATCCGTCGCCAGAAGGAATATTTACTTTTAAAAACAATTTTTAAAAAAATGTTTATAGTTAAACTCGGTTTCCTTGCACAGAAGCCACGACCATGGGCGGAGCTATAAAACGCGCGGAGCAATCAGATGAAGAGAAAATTTCATCCGTTTTATTTTATCTGCTTGCTCCACGCATTTTATAGCTCCGCCTATGGTTGTGGCTTCTGTGCAAGGAAACTATGAGTTTAACTATAGTAAAATACTCGATGTTTGAAATTTTAATTGTACCCTTATGAGTTTATTTGTCGGTTAAAAAAAACGATCGGAAAAGTTCGGATTAAAATTTTCGTGTTTAGTTTCCTTTTTTTTTAAATTGCTCGTTATTTACAAACTCTTCGTGGTGAAAAATTTCTGAGTAAAATCTTAATAATTAATTATAAAATAAAGCGCAAGTCCTTACAACATATTGAGTAAAATTTAGATTCTTTAATTGCTATATTCCTTTATATAACACTGTAATTTAAATACAGGTTTGTGCCGAAAATATTTGTCCACAATGTTTGTAAACATAAAACTTAAGACAAGCAAAATCACGTGTACGAACACATGTTTTTGATCATTAGTCAAACACTCGTAAAAATAGAAAAAGCCCATTACTTACAACCAACAATCAAACAAAATCCAGGAGCAGAATTCGGAACGATTCCAATAATTTCCCTTAAGCTTAGAAAGAAGACAATTCTCTACATTATACGCAACCCTGTAATAAACTTGCAAATAGTAGGTCTTGGCGGGGGACTCGTAGCAGAAAAAATTATGAATTATTTTTATGCTTATTTATATAATAATTAATCGTTAGAAATAACCTTGAATGTATATATAGTACATGAGTGCCTGAGAAATTCCGTGCAATCCTTTAATGCAATCGTGTATGTGTTTTTAATAGTCAAAAGTGATAAGGTTAGGGAAATTTTCTGACAACTTAAAACAATGTAATTTGTTTATTTTTTAAAGGGGATACGGTACCCAAAAATTGGTCAAAATATCGATTTTTTCAATTTATACTATTTATTCGCAATATCTTTCTGAACAATTACTGACAGTTTCATAATGATATCTTCTATAGAAAAAAAAGTTACATATTTTCTGGAGTCATTCCTATAAGTTTGAATACGTATTTCGTCTGCTTTCAACCTTTTTCTCTGTTTCGCGTTTTTCAATTCTTGTGTTTAATAAATCCCTAAGGCGTTTTTGCTAATTAAGTTAGAATTTTGAAATTTTTAACCTGTGTTCTTATATGTATGGTGCACAAAATTGTGCATAGAATAAGGTCTATGTATAGTAGTTTTTTAAAAAATGTTGAAATCAATAATTTGTAATATTTTGTGATTTTTTGAGATTTTCAGTATAAATGCTTGTTACTTTTTAACTGTAGCTCACATTTTAAAATACATGCACAGTTCTTAAACAAATAGTTCTAAAAACAAACTATAAAAGTTTGGTGGAGTTATTCTCAAAATTGAAAGAGGAGTAGCGTTTTAAAAAAGTTCAAACTTTTGACTTTAAAAAAAAATGAAAAACTACTTGTAAATATTTGTTTTTATTGCTAGAAAATGTTTATTTAGAGTGAACATTATATAAAACCACTATAATTTACAAGTATATGTTATTATTTCTAGAAATAATGTTTTGGGTACCGTATCTCCTTAATTTTCATTCCGTTACTAACACACGTAGTTATATAAGGGCTGATATAAGTTACAAAGTTCGAAGTTAAAATGCAAACATGTTTTATACATTTCAAAATATTTCATTTTTTAAATTAATATAGAAAAATCAGTATTTTTTTACTCAATATTATCAATGTAAAGGTACTAAAATCGAGTTTGTCCAAAGAGTTTCCCTTAAAAGGATTATGACTGGCATAATAGCGAAGCAGTAAACCATCTACAAAACCCAAACTTGCATGTTTAGTTTAGTTTAGTTTGAATTATCGTCGCACTAGAACTACACGAGGGCTATTGGCGACGGGTGTCGTATTTTAGAACCACAGTCAAGTGACGAGCCGACACCTGAGTTGGCACCCAACGCAACCGTTAAGGGCGCCAAACTTGCACGTCGTATCAACGATGTATCATATATACTGGCTAAAACTGCTAAATATTACGAAAACGCGACCGATGGAAGGTTAAACGAAGACAAATAATTGGCATCTTCTCGAGCTTTGGTGGTGGTACGAAAACGATATAGATTTTCGTAGTGTAGTTAGGTTGAATTTAACTGCGGCATGGATTTTTGTAAACATATTAGTATTCAGCTTTACGGTACACTGTTAAAATTTTGTGCTTGGTTTCACCATGATATTGGTTCCTAGTAGCTGCAACGGCTGAATGGTGAAAGTACAATGTCAACCATATTTTTGGTATTCGGATTGAACCATTCTCAGGTTTTGTCATATCCAGAAAAAAGGTTCAACCAATCACCGACAAAAAGGTGAAACATTTCACCATTCTAACCGTGCAGCTCTAGGATACCAATATCATGGTGAAAACCAACCAATACATGTGAAACCTAGCACCAAATTTTTAACAGTGTATGTTCTTATTGATTAGCTTTAGTTTAGCGTTAAAACCACAAATTAAAGCTTAATAGACCTTAGAAATACGTAAAATTTCCCCTCTCAAACCCGAGTAATAATTACAATGCTGCCAAATTAAACGCATTAACAATTACAACGATTTAGCGGTAAACCCTCACTGAATATTGAAACCTTCTCTAATTGATAAATGCTCCAGAAAAAATAAACTCTAGCTTATTCAAGGTCTTCGAAGCTAGAAAACCTATAATTAAGAAGGTGATTGGCGCGAAAAAAAGTGAAGTTGGTGGAAATTCGCCAAGCAACATTAGTAAGCCTAAACAAGCAACTCATTGGCTATGTCCTCACTACGACATCAAATGCCACAAAGGCAACAAATACAACAAAACTTGGCGATCGCCAAGGGCGCCAAACGATGCAATAGCTTGGGGTCTGACTCTGCCAAGTCGCCAAGTTTTGTTGCATTCGTTGCCTTTGTTGTATTTGTGGCGTGGTCAGGACACAGCCATAGAACTCTAGTTGAGTGTGCAACGCAACATTTTATTCTTTGAAAGGCGTTGATAGGGTAGGTACATATATATTCCAGCTTGTGTGCTTGATCAGAGACCCGCTTATAAGCCTTCATCAAGTAAGACAGACACAGGAAGAATTTTTTACTGTCACAGAGAAAGGAAAAGTACACCCAGGGCGAAGGCGGGAATCGAACCCGCACCCGTTACAGCGCGCAGACTGCTAGCGTGAAGGTCTGCGATCCAAACCACCCGGCCATCCGGGCCCCAGGCGTTGATTAAAAATTAAAAGATTGTTTGCGCAGTTGTAGACTGTAGCTGGAGATATGAATAAACACAAAATGGGTAGTAATTAACTTCAAAGGTAAAAAAAAAGTTGTAATAGGATACTTGACGGTATCGCTAAAATAACCTTCCAATATTAAATTAATTATAGTTTGAACCCAAAAGTAACAAACGTATATATTTTTTGCTTTAGTCTTTAAAAAATCTTTAAATAACTAATCATTAAATAAGTCTTTAAATAATTGATAAAAATCATGTTAAAATGGCTTTTTTTTTTCATCGGTACGGCACGTGATCACAAACACGTTGATTTGGCTGACGTCACTAGTATATATAAACAAATCGGTGTGATGTTTTTTTTTTGCTTGCAATTAACACGTTCACGCCGGCGTAAAAAGGCGGTAGCCGGCGTAAGTAAGTCGGCGCTCAAATAAATGCCGCGCTTTATCTGGCGGCGCGCGATTTATGCATGTTCACACGCGCTTTATGTTTGCTCAGTAGTACAGTACAGCTCAGTAGTGCTTGAAATGTTTTAACAAATTACACAAAACATAATGAAAAATGATGTTATAAATAAAACAATGTAGAATTATTATGCTAATTTTTTAGAATTTGAGTTATTGAACCAAACTTATGTGTATGATACGTTATTAATTATAATTGTAATTAAAAATGTTTTTATGAAAATTCGTTACATTTTTATTATTTTAATTTTCAGCGTCTTACAGCACAATTTAGTGCGGGCCACCGGTGGTACGCGCCCCCGATGAGACAATCTAGCGCGGGCCACCGGTGGTACGCGCCGCCCGATGAGACAATCTAGGCGGGCCACCGGTGGTACGCGCCGCCCGATGAGACAATCTATGCGGCACGTGGTCGGCGCCCGATGAGACAATTGTGCGGGCACCGGGCCGGCCGGCGTGAACGTGTTAAACTGGATTTAATCTAATTTACTCTTAAAATAAGAATTATATAGATAATGGAAGGAGGTTTTACACAAGCAGATAATTCAAATTTGCTTAAAGTAGATTCCAAAATGGTGGTTTCAAAGTTTGTTTATAGTTACTAGTGACGTCATAGATACCACGTGACAGCCACAAAGCGTTTTCGGGCGTAATTTTTCCTCCTAAATTTCAAAATTCATTTTTCTCCCTTTTTATGGGGTATTTGAAAAAAAAAAGAAAAAATACGAGTATAATATTTTTGGCATAAAAATATTTTAGGGCAATAATTTTTTTTTAGTCAAATACCCTATTATAGTTTTAATAGAGTTAAAAAGTCGCCAAGTCGAGCGATCGATGGCTTCACTTGGCAAACCGGGATTTGCATTGGATTTTGCCCGGTAGCATCTACAACTTCTTAACTCCATTAGAAAACCCAAAAATATAAAAACGATACTTTCATATGGAAACGACGCTTCGGGGAAGGTCAGTTTGTATTATATAACGGATCTATATACAGTTTAGAATATACAGGATAACGTTTAGTGGGTTAATTTTGCTTAACCTTTAGGGATCGCGTTAAGTTTTTAGTTACAATTTCATATTTTTTTGTGTTACGATCGGACATTTCAGTGTTTTTTTGTGTTATATCACGGAGTTACTATTTTTTAGAATTCTGTTGGGAGAAAATATAATCGCTAGCATCGTTCGTGAAACAAAGTTAGTTTAAGTTGACCGGGACGCATTACCCAAAATTTAGGACTGCCCAGAAAATTAGGACTTTAAACAAACCGCTAAAATAAAATACATAAATTTTGAATAAAATATAAGTTTTTATTTTTTTATTTTTGTTAAAAAAATATATATATTTATTACTCCACATAAAGACATATATTAGGATTATTCAATGTTTCAAAGTACGCTTCTTGCCAAAATGTTAAATTTGATAAAAGGTTACCCGTTTACAACACGTTTGGGAATTTTACCGTATTTTCCACGGCCGAATTACGGTTATGAATAATGCAACTTTTGACTGCGATGTTGGACTTGGAGAAGGAATGAAATTATTATTTTGAAAAATTCGAGATGCAGCCGTCACTTTATCTTGTTAATATAGATTATTTAAAGTTTGTACAAAGTTTTTGTAAATAATTATACTTGTGCCTTGTGTCTATGTTAGTTTTGTTTGAGTTGAATGAATTTTAGTTTTCGAGTTTAAAGGGGACGCATTACCCAATATTTAGGGCTGCCCAGAAAATAATGAAACATGATCGAATGCTGTGAGCTAAGGATATTGCAAAAAGAGAAGGATTCTTTTATAATGGAGGAGGTTTATTGAAAATGATACAGTGGTTTGGTAAAATGTTTTTTGAAATTTTTATGTAGATTTTAAATTTAAATTTTTTTCAGCTTGTTAAAGCTTAAAACCCTAAGGCTTTTAAGTAAATTAATGTAGAGCTCCGATTTTTTGTTCCTGTGTTGAAACATATATGTTACATTTTTTTAATTTTTTGAAAAAACTTACGTTTTAATATTAACCATTTTTTCGTATATGTTTATTGAATGTTAGTTCTTTGTAAAAATAGTTTAATTTGAATGCTAGCAATAAAAATACTGGATTTAATTTTTTGGGTACCGCGTCCCCTTAAGTTCAAGTTGTGTGCATTTATGAAATTCGGTTATACATTCTAAAGTTTCTATTTTTCCGACGACGCGTACGATGCCGCTCTTAAAAAGAAGTTATGTTGGATGCCTACTCAGGTGTCGGCTCGTCATTTGACTGTGGTTCTAAATGACGACGCCCCGCCTCCAATAGCCATTTTGTAGCTCGAGTGCAGTGGTTCCCAAACCTTTCTATACCATGACCTCGTATTTTAGGTTGATTAACATCCATCGCCCCCTTTCAGTTTTCATGTTATGTCTAATCATAATTTGAGTTAAAGTGTAACTATAAAACAGTTTTATAACACTCACTACCGTTTATAAAAACAAAGAGGCTTTATTCGCTCACTTTTAAATAAAATAGAAAAAACATAAAACACATATTTTTAAAGAACAAAAGTGAAATAATTACCTAAGACATTTTTACTGGTTTCTAGAAAATTTAAGAGTTTAAAGTAAAAAATGGCTGGTTTGGTTATGGTTGGAGAATGGTTTTACTGTACAAAGGTACAACATTATTTTAATTTTCCCCCTTTGAATATTCATCGCCCCCTAATCGCCCCTCACGTATTTTTTGCCCCCTTGATAACACAAATCGCCCCCTTGGGGGCGATCGCCCTAGGTTGGGAACCGCTGCTCTAGTGCAACGATAATTCTACCCATGCCAATCCACGGGAAATGTATAACGTTACACTTTTTATCTTTGACGAACAGGCGATCGACGCACGTGTGGAACATTGGGCAAAGAATATGTCGCTATTACTTTTCACCGTTTGCATTTCCATAAAATGAGTATGGAGCAATATACTTATTCGGCATACATTTATTGTCAAATCGGCAATTATACTAACAAACCGATGAATCGCGATTCCTTGAAGTGCTGCGCTACCTGAAACTGCGTCTGGTTATTCGGTAAGGGTTTTTCGAGGAAAAGAAATCGCGCCAATTTGTTTGTTAAAAGACGTTCAATTTCTTTAAAAAATTTGAATGTCAGCCGAATGAGCGGTGTTGGCGGAACAGAAAAAGGTTTTAACCGGGGATGGATCATAGGCTGTGTCCTCGCTACGACATCAAATCCCACAAAAGTAACAAACAACAAATGCAACAAAACTTGGCGACCGCCAAGCGATGCAATAGCTTGGGGGCTGAGGGCTGACTCTGCCAAGTCGCCAAGTTTTGTTGCCTTTGTGGCATTGGTGGCTTAGTCAGGACACAGCCTTAGAGATGGTAAAACCGTGCGCTATCGATTAGAAGTGAGCCATACGGTTTTAATATTTCTATGGGATGGATTGACCTTGAAAATATTGTCGGTAATTTCAGCTGCTTTGTCCACTGTACTTCCTTTCTATTTTATTTTCTTTCTTGCTAACCATCTTTTAGGCACATAACGTTTAATAGTCTTTTATTCGTTTAAATTGTATTTTGTGGCTTTGTTTTATTAATATGAACAAACAGAATATGGTCCATTTTCTTTTAGTTTTAAATACGTACGTTTTTTATTGGGCATCGCAACATCTAATCAAACATAGATAATAGGACCATTTTTTTTTCATTTACCTTAATCTACTTTTTTACTGTAAAGCATCTTCTAAATAAGCATGGATCTTCCTCTTTTCTCTCCTCTATATTTCATTTTTTGAGGTTTTAGCTTCCACACTACGTTTATAACGTAAAAAGGGGAAGGTATAATCGTTCAGTCAGTCTGTGTCTGTCTGTCCGTCACCCACTTTCAAAGCGCAAACTACAAATGCTACGGACAATGTGATACGTCAAAAAATTCAGCGCATCGAAATTAGAATACATTGAAAATTTCAGAAAAGAATTCCAATTCGAAGTACTTAATTATTTAAAAAACTGCAAAATTTAATGCTAATTTAAAAAGCATAGGAAACCATTTTTATTAGAATTAAATCACCATTGCCATTCGCAACAATCGCACGAGAAACTTTAATTCTTTTAGACAATAAATTAAAATAAATTTATTTTTGCGACATCGATCAGTTTGAAATGACGTCAAATATATTTCACTACGAGATTCTTTATATGTTGATATGAAATTTTTTCATTCTATTTAAAAGCGAGGAATATTACAGATTAATTCTTTGAAATATAAATTAATGTTTGCAAACGATAAGTAATAATTATTGAATTTTCGAAATAAATAAATGAAACTAGCCAAATTTAGCTTGTAAATGTTAAATATAGAATTAATGTTGTGTTTGGCGCTTTTTTTTCCTGTTAAACACAAATATGTGGAAGCGAGTTAAGTGACAGATTCTGTTACAAACCTACTTTTTTATTCTCAAAACGCACATACAAAATATACAGTAGAACTATACCAATTGTTGCTAGGCCTGAAAAACAGAAAAATAGACTGGCAAAAAAAAAGGGACATCTACCCCAAGTCACATAGGTTTAACACTTGGCGTTTTTTAACGGATTTTTTTTTCAGACACGCTTGCTTTAACATTTTGCAAAACATAAATGTTTGTTTTTATTCGGTTATTCTTTGTAAGATTCCTACTTTTTTGAGCAATTGATAAATTTAAAGAAATTTGAAACAAAAAATATCTGTGACATTTCATATGCAAGATTGTAGAGATAGACACATTTCTTAGTCATTTCATTCGTTATAACCTATACTTATAATATAACAAATTATTCTATAGGCTCTCTTTTATAATTCAGGGACTATTTTCATGAATCAGAAAACTCGGTAAAAACTTTAAGTAGTCTTCTGGGTCGCATGCTTTCATCAGACCTTATATAAAATAACTTTAAAAAAAAATTGCCTTTTTAGCTTCCACACTACGTTTATAACGTAAAAAGTGGAAGGTATATACAGCACAAAAGTTGTTTTGCTGGATATATCGCTTTACGTTTCAAGTGCCCAGATTGTTCTGTTTCTGGATTTATCTAATCTTATCATCTATTTCAAATGTTATTGATTGCAATTAATTCATGGAATTTTCCATTGCTTAGTAGTATTTAAAGCATTTTGTAAATAAGTTGAACCAGGACGAGATTTTTTAATTACAGTGCATTTGCAGAAATTTCCAAAGCTTAGTATGGAAAAAGTTGAAAGGACAATTTGATGGTCCTCAAATACGGCATTATGAAAGATTCCAAGTTGTTAATCAAAGTGTATGACTGTTGCCGGAAAGTTAAAGCTTGGTAAAGTATTGTGCTGGTTGTCGAAAATTTCCTAGGTAGCCATAAAGCAGCAAATTATGAAGAAATTGTGCAAAACATGCTGACAAGCTTTCAGACTTTAGGAGCAAATATGAGTATTAAATTACACTCCGCAATCATCTAGATCAAGGGTTCCCAACCGGTGGTACGCGGGGAAATTTCAGGTGGTACGCGTGATGTGAGCAACATGATGCTATTAATAGCTTCTGTAAGCATGGGCAGTGAGCACTCAAACATATTACTCATTATTTTAAACGTTAACATTATTGAAAGAGAAACCTTTAATTAACTTCTGGATCGGATGTAAACCTAGTACCCTTTGACCTTCCGTCAATCTATGCTATTGTTGAAGTCATCGTTACAAGTTAAGAGTGGATTTTCTGAACTCTTGTACATAAAATATATAGATCTATAGGTAATAAATAAAACTGTTAATTAATACCATTTTAATATTTTTATTTCTCCTTTATTAGATTTAGCATGTTAAATAAAGCATGTTAAATTAGCATGTTAGATAGTTAAATTAGCATGTTAAATAAATAAACAAATATCTAACCACTAAATATGAAGTTTTCTCAGGAATTTAAATCAAAAAGCAGTCGAACACTTTTAAAAGAGTAAATATTATACGCTTAATAAAGTATTTTGGTCTGGTGGTACGCCAAAATTTCTCAAAAAGTCAAGTGGTACGCAGGTGCAAAAAGGTTGGGAACCCCTGATCTAGATAAATTTCCGGATAATTTTGGAATTATAGTGAGGAACAGGGAGAGCGGTTTCATCAAGATCTAAAAGTGATGAAGGAAAGATATCAGGGTCGATGGGATTGTCACATGGCAGATTACTGCTGGTCATTGAAAAGAGATTGTCCCCTGAAAAATTATAAAAGAAAAGCTCATAAAAGGCGTTTTATAGAAATATAAAATATATTTTCGACATTTTCCTCTTTATTTACTTCGATGTATCTTAATAATTTCTCAAAATATTACTTGACATTATAAATATATCTGTTATTTTATTTCTCGTTTTTTGATTTTTGTAATGTAAAATGAAAATAACGATTTAAAAAAAATCAGAGCAAATCTAACAAAATCATTGATAGTTTCATGAATTGTGTGCATAAATGGACCCAAAATCATTTTCTTATCTAGGGCAACAAAATCACTGTAGACCAGTGTAATCGTTCAGTCCGTCTGACTGTCTGTCCGTCCGTCTGTCTGTCCATCACCAGCTTTCATAGCCCAAACTACAAATGCTACGGACAAGTGTGATACGTAAAAAAATTCACCGCGACGAAATTAGAATACATTGAAAATTTCAGAAAAGAATTCGAATTTGAAGTACTTTAATAATTTAAAAAACTGCAACATTGAATGCTCATTTAAAATGCATAGGAAGCTATTTTTATTGGAATTAAATCACCATTGTCATTCGCAACAATCGCTCGAGAAACTTTAATTCTTTTAGACAATAAATTAAACTAAATTTATTTTTGCGACATCGATCAGTTTGAAATGACGTCAAATATATTTCATTACGATATTCTGTGTATGTTGAAATGAAATGTTTTAATTCTATTTAAAAGCGAGGAATATTACATATTTCTTCTTTGAAATATAAATTAATTTTTGCAAACGATAAGTAATAATTATTGATTTCGAAATAAAATAAATGAAACAAGCCAAATTTAGCTTGTACTAAATGTTTAATATAGAAATAATGCTGTGTTTGGCTCCTTTTTACCTGTTAAACACAACTGTTGGGTGGAAGCGGGTAAGTGACGGATTCTGTTACAAACCTTCTTGTTTTTTTATTAAAACAGCTGAAACAAGCTCTTAAAATAAGTAGCATTTTTTTCGCCAAAATAACGATTTATCAGTATTCCTTTCCCAACCAAAGCAGTGATTGATTACTTGCATTGAAAAATAACGTACCGAGAGGGGACGACTGCTTGACCCAAAAGGGTTAAACAGATTTCTGAGGTTTTAGAGAAAACTTTTCAGTGGTAAATTTTTCGGACATTTTGGATTAAAACAAAAGTTAAAATCACAAAAAACTAACAGAGCTTGTTTATACATCCAATTTTACACACCAAAATTGTGTATTTCTAACTCTTTCAGTCCCAGTGATGCCATTTGGCATCATCATGTTTCTGATCATAATAATTAAAAAAATAAGAATTGGGCTGATATATTTAGGGATCAATAAAAATATTTTCTAATTGAAGAAAGTTTGAAAAATCGAATGATGTGCTTTTTGATATCATAAGTGGCTATAGTATAGACGATCAGAAAAAAAATCTCCCGACGTACTTCGCCCGATCCGCCCAGGTACACCCCCTCGCCACTTTGAGGCCGACTACTAGGACTTCAGGGTTTTTTTTTTCTGCTGGCAGGGTCATCCAAGGCGTGAAGGCCGTTCCAATTATGCTCAGCTAACGACTACAGGCAAACAAGTCCAACCTCCCTAGGCTCTGGCATCCCATTTCCATGAATAGTCGAACAACACAGCTTACGCCTACTCACATCTATGAGCGCCAGCCTGAGAAAGATTGGAGTACTGCCGACTATGCTAGATCAGTATGGAGACAACATCAAGCAAGTCGTAGAAGAAATTATCAAAATTCACGGACACATATAGAGTTCGACTCTCATGGACACGACAAAAAAAAATCCTCATAAATGTGGGAAAACTTACCACTAAACATATTTGTCAATTGTGAAACACACGATGCTACATTCTTATTGAAATGTAACTCTTGAACATACCTATTAGGTTAGCCTACTTTTTGAAATGGGTTCGATTTTTTCTTATTTTCGTTATATATAACTTTACACAAAATATTCGAAACCATTTCAAAAAGTGGTACTATAGAGACTTGTAAGTCAGTTAGATTTTTTTTAAACCGTTTGTAAACATATTCAATACAGTCCCGAGCCGCGGTAGCTTAGTCGTGTGAAGCGTCGTGCTCGCATCGGAAGGGTTGTGGGTTCTGTCCTCGGCGGTGCTCGCAATTCTGATGGTTGCAGGGTCGGCACATAATAGAGTTCGACTCTCATGGACACGACAAAAAAAAATCAGAAAAAAAAAATGTCTAAAATGATGATGCCAAATTGTCATTGGGACTGTAAGGGTTAACCCCCAAATCCTCTAATGCCACTAATTTGACGAGAACCTCAGCAAATGTTAAACGTTATATTTTAAAATTGCTGGCATAACATTCTTCTAAATACTTAATTGTTTGAAAAATGTTAATATCAAGAATGTATACGCATGCAAAGGATTTTATTCAGTAGTGAAGATGATATTTTTAGCCTACTTTTCTTTTTTTTAATTCGAAAGAATTAAAAAAATGAAAAAGTAGATATTGACATGCGGTCGATGTCCGTCCGTCCGTCCGTCCCTCCGTCCGTGTCTGTCTGTCTGTCTGTCTGTCTGTCCGTACCCCCCTTCCAAAATAGGTTCTATCAATCGGATCTTAAAAATTCTTTTTTTGTTAGAAAGCTATGACCTCAGATACCCAACTTTCATACTTTTTGTCCGTCTGTCTGTACGTCCGGACGGACGTAAGTATTTAAGTAACAGGAAGTAGGCTATTTTAGTTCTTTATGAACTTCTTGTTATTTACGAATTTCATCTGCGTACGTATAACTTTCTGACCACTACGGCCAATAAACATAAAGCAATGATATATTTGATTGAAGGAAAGTAAACTGGAAATATTTCTATGTGAGTGAGTGTTAAGGCTAAAAATAATCTTTCTGAAAATTAAAATGTTTTTTTTAGTTGCGATTATGACGTCAGTAAATTCTCGATAACATATTTATGTAACCATCTATCGAAAATCAATAACCCTTATCAGGTATTATATATATACATGTTTTTCTTGTCTGTCTTATCATCGATTACAACACTGAAAGAAAAAGATCACCCCTGATTTCGAATCGTACCCTTGAGACACAGTCATATTACAAAGCCCTATTAAAACTTCACGCATTCACATTTTATGATATTAATAACCATAAATTCTTTTATCTTTTATGTTAGGAATGGTCTTTGACGTCTAACATGTATATACGCATGACACTAAATTTGAATTATAAAGAAGGCTGAAGGTGAATCCGTGAAATCTTTCAAACCAAAACTTGTTTAGTTCTTCTTCCAAATTACTAATTTCTTTGAAAAAGTGGTAACTAATACTCAATGGACTTTGAGTGAAACTAGTTGGAAAACAATCGTAACTAATGTTAATGAAGATCAATTGTAACCTATTCCAAGTTCGCTTATTTTAAATACCATGTTAATATGTAAATAAGTGAAGCTTATTTAATTATTTTATCAACTTAAAATATTTGTTGAAAGTAAGGTATATATATATATATGCTGATGCACTTTAAATAATGATTTTGTTTGAATTTTTAAAGGTCGTGACGTAGTTCTTGCAAAACTATGGATGCGCAAATCTATAAGTTTTAATTATTAAAAGTTGTTTGAGTAAAAGTGAAAAAACTATCTAAAATAGCAACTATTCTTCATTGTCAAAACATATTTACAAATAACTCATTTATTTGCTATTTCTTAATTAGTGATGTCCACATCATACTATATGTAACTATATATTCTCAAAAGGGGTTTAGGACCATATAAGAGTGATATACATATAAGGGAGTAAAGAGGTACACTATTGTGGTTTAATAAGAGGTTTGAGGAAATGGCGTGAGTACGTCGCAAGTGGTTTTATTAGAAAAAAATCTACAAGTTCTGCAGAATTTGATTGGTTGGTAGTCATATATTTTCAGGCTTGTGTGCTTGGTCACATAGACCCGCTTATAAACCTTCGTCAAGAAGGACGGACACGATATACACACATACAAGACAGATGCTGCCATCTATCGCCACATCCACAATTTAGACATGTCTCTGAAGGGGAGGGAAATAGTCTCCAGGGACTTGTATCCGTGGTAAACTGCGCCGTGACCGCCCACAGGACTTTCGTACCCACATATTTAGCGAGCACGTACTCCGCTTATACTCGGTGGGTCTTCAGAGGTGTCGAGACTCCATCGCGGGACCTTCCGATCCCGAGACGAGATCTTAACCACTAAGCTCCCCACGGCCCGTTTTGTAGAATTTTTCGCCAATTATGCTTTTGTTGGGATCTTCTAAACTAATGGAAGTGATAGGCCTAACCTTTGGGATTGCAAAGGGTAGGCTTCGTCATTGGATCGAGGTTTTAAATCCCGAGGCCCATTGCCAATAGCCCTCGTTTAGCACTAGTGCGATGTTCATTCAACTTCAAGGAAAATCTTGGGCGCGCATGTCATATGATTATGTGGCATGTAAAAGATCCCTTGAGGGCCCATTTGGCTTGGGTTCTCTCGGCAAAATTAAATCTCGGCGTACTTTAACATCCACAGAGAGCTCATATTCATTGTAATCTGGGCGTCAAAATTGGTAGCGAGAGTCGCCTATATGGTGCCACAAAGAATGGCTCTCAGTTCTGGGGAATATGCCGAGTCTGCAAAAGGCTTGACCGCCAATATTGCAGCCCCATTAGAGAGAAAAAATTTTCATTCAACTGAAACCAACCTTATTTTAAATTAAAAGTAGTTGTTACCAGTTACATGATTATACAACCAATGACGCTGAATATTAAAGGGGCCTTTGCATGTATCCCTCTCTTTCAGAGACAGAAATTTCTCTATTTTTTTCTTCTCTCCATTGGCAACCGGTTCCCGAAAAACGGCCATTACCAATGTGTTGTTCATCCAAATTGTGGGTATCACTTCGTACAAAAAGACTTGGATACTTTCCGGTCGTGTTTGTGGTTGCTGATGGCTTGACGTATGAGGAAAAAGTGATATACATTTTTTTCAATAAAAAGTTTATGGATCGGTAATTGCTGTTCAGATATTCCAGGGAGCATTTAATTTGTGGTGACACAAGGTTTTCAGCTGAGTTTGGTCTTTGGATTCAAGGGATTGCTTGGTGGTTTTATACTCTCCGGGTCTCGCTGCTTAAAATATTGTCTGTTACAACACCATTCGGTAAGTCCATATTTTAAAAAAAATATGAATTAAATTTTTGGTTCTTATTAAACTGATTTATAATTTTTATGCAATATAGAGAAATTGAAATTATTTTTATAATGGGCTAATTCTAACTTTATAATTCTAATTTTATAATGGGCTCCATCTAATTGAAGATGCAAGTCGCGAGTTCGAAGATTTTTTTTAATTTGAAAAAAAAAATCGGGTTAAATAAAACAGGTTAGATTATTTTTATAACAACGTGCAAAAAAGTTCTTTTTTATATCATATTCATTCATAAATCGTTGCGAAAATGGCACATTACGTGCTTACGTCACAGGCAGTGCCGAAAGTACTACTTTCGGCACTAGTGCGGTAAAGTGAATAAGAGTATCTGATTGGTAGAAAAACAAAATGATGCCATGAATATCTCCATGGAAACTAAATGATGTCATGAAACTCACTTATTTCTATTGGTTCATTACTTTTGCATTTTCTAATATCTCCATGGAAACTACAAGTACTACAAAAATTATTAAAGGAAATTAAATAAGACAAAAATAAGAAAAGGAAAGAGACAAATTTCACGCCAAACAATACTTTTATTTAACATGCATGTTTATAGTAACATTTGATCCGGTGTTTCTTGACTTTTCTGGAAGAAGATTCAACGAAGCTTCCTTAGCTGCTTTTCCAATGTAATCTGGAAGTTGGTCGAACATCATTTCAAATTAATTTTCACCCATGTTCGGTAGCACTAATGTAAATACTATTTTGATTCAAAATAGAAAATTATTTTACAACTTTACTTTTACTACTTTGCATTTTCGAATATCGCCATGGAAACTAAATGATGTCATGAAAATCACTCGTTGGTAGAAATACTTTTTGTGCACGTTATTATAAAAAATATTGTAAGCAAGCACGTGCCAAATAACACTTTATTAAGCTCTTGTCATTATTTCACTCGACCTACGGTCTCGTGAAAAAAAAGCCACTCGCTTAATAAAGTATTATTTTCGGCACTAGTAGCTTAAATAACTATAACCTTTTAAGACCGGCTATCAGATGGCGCTGATTGATTTAAGTTTATGAGACTAAATTTTAGAGTTTTATTGAAAAATGCCTTAAACAGCATCAATGTCACTATGTCAGCAACTCCTTAAAAACAATCATTTTTTTATTCTTTTAATCGAAATAAAACATGACTGGTACTACAGTCATCGCTGCTTCGGTATCAATATTTTTAAGAGCTTGAACATTTTTCTTATACCCGCACGATCGTGATAGCTCGGTCGGAAAGGGATGGGCAAGAATGTTGAGTTTTTTTTTTAGAAAGCACATTAAAAAAATCCTTAAGGATTGTTTGGCGGTTCTGCGGTATCTCGACAGTTACTCATCGCACTGCTTTATATATTACTTGGAAATAAATTTCGGTATGTCATTATACAAAATTAACTACAATTGCTGTAATTGTAACTAATAGTTTTTTTTTTTTGAAAACTATATTTTTGTGATAAAATGTATCATGCATTGAATAAATGTTTGAATAATGGTAAATATTACGTAACTAAGTTAATAAAATTATTGGGAGAATTTCTTTTGCGGAGCTTAAGAAAATAAACTACTTGGCTACAGTAGCATTCGAAAGTTTATCCATGGTCGATGGATTGCAGCTCTTAGGAAGCCTATAAATTATGTTTTTTTTAATAAATTATTATCCTTTTTGTGCCCTATTAGTACCCAAGTGATCGAAATATTTTTTTAAATATAAAATATGCAACGCTTGAATATTCATGATTTCAATATTTTCAATGAATATTCATGATTTCAATATTTTCAATGAATATTCATGATTTCAATATTTTCAATGAATATTCATGATTTCAATATTTTCAATGAATATTCATGATTTCAATATTTTCAATGAATATTCATGATTTCAATATTTTCATTGAATATTCATGATTTCAATATTTTCATTGAATATTCATGATTTCATTTTCATTGAATATTCATGATTTCAATATTTTCATTGAATATTCAGATTTCAATATTTTCATTGAATTCATATTCAATATTCTTGATATCATTTTTTTTTCTTATTCATGATTCATATTCTTGAAAATTAATAAAATCATGTTTCAACATGACAAAGATTTATATTTCATGAATTCATGAAATGTTTCATTGATATTCTGTTTCAATACTTTAGAAATTACTAATTTTCTTTTTTTTATTAAATAGGATAAACAAACTTTTATTGAATAATCATGTTTCAGCTGCACATTTTTTAATTCCAGAGCAACTTTTAATAATGCTTGTAATTTATCTAATTTTTTTCATTGAAAAATTATTTTTTGATGATCAAATATGTATTCAAGCATAATAATGTTTGTAACTATTTAATGGTAATATAGACATAACACTAAGTTATTAAATATTATTGATCAATTTTTCTTTTGCAACTTAAGAAATAACTACTTGGCAATACAGAGCAATTTCGAAAGTATTATCCTGGTCGATGGAAATTTCAATTTAGGAGCTTGATAAAATGTTTTTTTCATAATATTATCTATTTTGTGCCCATATTATACCAAGCTGACCGAAAATTTTTTGTAATTAATATATGGCAACGCTTGACAGTATTATGATTAAATTTTTCATTTGAATTTTCATGAATTTCAAATGTTTTCATTGAATATTAATTCAAATTTTCAAATTTTGTTACAATATTTTCATCTGAATATCATGATTTCAATATTTCATTGAATATTCATGATTTCAATATTTTCATTGAATATTCATGATTTCAAATTTTTTATTTCATTTGAATATTCATGATTTCAATATTTCATTGAATATTCATTGCATTTCAATTTATTTTCATTGAATATTCATGATTTCAATATTTTCATTGAATATTCATGATTCTTGAATATTTCTTTTTTTTTTAAATGAAGACTTGAAATATAAAAATTTTCAATACAAAAGCTATAATTTATTAAGTTATTGATTGCTTTTGGATGTCATTTATCGTTAGCTTCTAAGCTTACAACGTTTTGTTTGTTATTCCCTAGTAGGACAAACTCTTTAATAATTTTCTATGCTGCATTGTAAGTCAAAACTAAAATGTTTAGAGAATTTTATTCTAAAGTAGAACTACTTTCATGAAAGTACAATCTTTCTCAAATAGGTTTTTGCCTTAATATTTTTGAAAACTTTTCGAATATTGTGTTCAAGCTATCAATAAGTGTTGTAACTAATTTAACTAGTTAATAGACAAAACTGAAAATCCTATTAAAATGCATTCAAAGTGAAAATTAAAACTATATTTTTTCTTAATTAAAACTAAATATTCACATATTTTTCAATATACAAGAACAAAATTGTCAGAAGGTCATGTATCCTTTAAATTAATATTTAGTTGTAAGTTTTTGAGTGAAAAAAAAATCGGTTATTTTCCATTTAGTAGATACAAGCGATAAGGCACCAAAAATGTACAACCGCCGCCAAAAGAATATTTCCATTGGTAACCTTTAACTGTATACTGTGTTTCATCACCAAAAATTACAGTTTATCGCCAAAGATTCTGTTTGTTTTTTAAAATTGTTCTAAGGATGAAAAATTTCTTCATAAAATGTCTTTTTTAACCTTAACCTTATTAATAAATTTTAACAAACCTTTGTTCAACACGAAATTTCGACATGTAACCTTACAACACCTTTCTCGAACTTTACCTTGAATTTTTGAATGGACAAAGGTCGCTACAAGGAAATCAGCTGAATCTTCACAAATCCATATTAAAGTATATTTCTTTTACATTTGAAGCCATTATTTAAGAATGTGATATAGAAAAACACAATGGCGAATGCTTAATGCAATTGGCTATTGTTATAAGGGAGTAATAAAAAGAATGATTAAATCACGCGAACAAAGTTTGTGTATTGCCTGAAAGTTCTAGAATTTTTTTTAAACATCTTATTGTACTTATGGTTTGAGAGTGGGATAAAAAAGGGGGGAAATTTGGATTATCTATTTTCCCTTCATTTATTTTATGTTGTACAAAGAAAGGGAAGTTAGTTAGTGCCCTTGATTTAACCTTTTATCAGGTGCATATTCAAAAAGTTTGTTGTTATTGTGATTTTGGATGTTGGCAATTTTGGTTTACTTCGTTTGAGCTTTTCTTGTGGTGGAAAGCACTAAATATGGATATTTTTAAGTACAGACACAAGGATAATAAATTCTTCAAGTAAGTTCATAATATATTTTCTAGTTTAATTATAAAAGTGTTTTATTTGAGCCGTATAGTACTATGAAAAACTTTAAAAATGTTGCACGTGCTTGTTTCACTATTTTATAATAGTGGTTCCATAGTACTGCAACGGCGTGTGTGTGAAACGTTTTTCAACCTTTTTTTCGGTGTTTGGTTTGAAACCTATTTTTTTATGATTTGGGAAACAAAAAACTTAGAAATGGTTCAACCGAGATATCAAAATATGGTTTTAAACGTTCTCACTCACCACAGTCCGGGTTGGCAGCTACTAGGAAGTCATTTTTTATGATGAAATATAAAGTGCCCTATATTTTTTAGTGTTATGCTTACTATTTAGCTACAAATTTATAGAAAAATATTAAACATTTAAAATGTATTTTTTACTTCTATTGAAATGTTTAAAATGTTTTCTTTTATTAAATTTGTTCACCGCTTTAATGTATATTTCCTTTTCAAGTGCATAAAATTATGTTTGGGATTTAATTTAATTACTTCTAAGGTTTTGAATTTTAAAAAAATACCATCATACTTTTTTACTCATTTGAGAGTTCGGGGTCAAGCTAAGATGTGGTCTATATGTTTAATAAACAACACATCAAAAGAAGTTAACTGTTTGAAAGAAGTAACTCTTTGAGAGATAGACCGATGTATAGGGGATGAATTTTTTTTTATGCAAAAAATATTTTAACTATACTTGTTGTCCTGACCATATTTTTTTATATTCTTAATTAAGTTAATCAAACCCAATCGTTTCATAAAATTTAGCAAACTAGTTTTAAAAAAAAAGTTAACCTTGGAGATTATTCGTATCTCTCATTCAGTTATTACCAGAAATAATGATTAATATTTGATTAGCTGTTAAAAACTCTTTGCCAATTACCAACTATTGTTGACTATAAACGGATTATCAATTACTATTCCCTCCTTCATAAGATACAGGCCTTTATTAATGTATATCTCCAATTTCTCAAACGCTGGTTGGTTGGTAGGTAGACATATATATTCAGGTTTGCGTGATTGGTCAGAGACCCGCTTATAAACCTTCGTCAAGTAAGACAGACACAACACACATAAGTGGATCCATCTAATTTTTAGAGACAGAGGCCAACTAGAGGATTCCCCAGAATTGGTCTGTCACCCCCAGAAGTATTGATTTGGTATGGGAACTTGGAGGACTTTGTGACCACGACGGATTTAACGTGCACCAGTCACCATTAGCGTACACGGGGGTCTTCGGAAGGCAGCGGGACTCGAACTCGCAACCTTAGGTATGCCAGCCCAAGACCTTACCGACCAGGCTATCCCGGCCCCAACGCTGATTAGCCTCTGAGTAATTGTGATCCGCGTCAGGTCAAATATCGAATCTTCAGTTCAGCAAGACAACTGTTGAAATCGAAAGAAAACGTAAACATAAAAGGTTCAAAACCAGCTCTTTCGAAATGTTTAGATTGCCGAAACCTTTTGGACTCGCGGTGTATCTCCCGAGGGTTCGAAAACTCACGTTTTGTTCCATCGTGTTTGATCGAAAAGGTGTTCTTTCCCCCCTTCTTATCGTTCCATAAACCCACTTCTACCATTTCGAACGTTTCTACCTTCCACTTGCTCAGTTTGTCATCGGATTGCGTTCGGTAGCAGACGACTTTTTATTCTGCAGGAGAATTTCGGAACTTTTTTTTTTCAAACGAAAATTGTTTTGTGTCCTATACTTTATTTGTTCTAGAAGTATTGTGTGTTTTGACTCAATTTTAATTCGGATTATATATTTAAAAAAATAGTTTGCATTGCACGCGGTTTTTTTTATAGAAATTGTGTTTGGACTAAATTTGGAATATATAAAAAAAAATATTTTTTTGTTTTAAAATCGTGTTGGTTAGACTTGATCGTACAATTGGGGATTGTGCAAGTGTGTTAATACACAACATAGATTTCTGCACTGCGATTGGAAATTCGTTTAAGATTTTGTGAATAAAAATTTAGAATGCCGAAGTTGGAAAATTTGATTCCTCTTCCCAGAAAGGAGTCTTTGAAATGGAGGTAAGATTTTTTTGAAACACAGAGATAACAACCATTTTCACAATCAGTCATTGACAAATTATGTAAATTAGATTTAGAATCAATGATTGCATTTCTCATTAATATTAGTAAATTATTATATTATTTTGAATATTAATGATTTTTGGCATTTTTTCATTAATATTAAAGTATAAATTTATATTAAAGTATAAAATTTTATTTTTATGACGTCCGAAAATTACTTATATTAAAACTTTTTGTTAAAAGTCAAACTTTTTATGAAATACTACCTAGCTTAAGTAGAAAGCTAAATAAAGCACGTAAAAAAAAAACTTTTACATCACGTTTATCGTAACTATCTTTGCGCGTGTTTTCACCTTTTTCTAAGCAACACACGCAAAAACATCCGCATTCGGTGAATTACTTATGCTCGCCATGTGAGTTAGCAGGAAACAAACCTCCTTCCTCTCGTCCGAAAAAAGTGCAACTTCCGCAACCTGTTGCATAAATATTTAATTTTATAATTGCGTGAAAAAAATCGGATTTTTACACTATAATTTTAATATCATACGCGTGCGAAAAAATATACTTTTTAGAAACAGTGATAAAAAAAAATTTTCACTCTTTTCATAAGATGCCAACATTTCAAGTAAAATTTCTATTTCATAATATTCATAAAATCCAGAAATTAATTGATCTGCTTTATTTATAAATATAATGCGCGTCAATGTTATTATTTTTATTTTTGAATCAGTATCCATGTTCAAATGTTTGATTTTAAACTAAAAAATAAGTTTGCCTTTTGTAGTTCCAGAGATTTATCGATGCCGATCTTCTTTACGTAAAAAAATTAGCACGTGAATTATTTTTGAACCAATGAGATTTGATTTTTTTCACGTAATTACAAAAAATAGTGTATGAAACACGTGTGAAAAGTAAACTTTTTAAAACACGTGTCATTATTTCACTTGTTGCATAAATAACTATTTTATAATTGCGTGAAAGAAATTCGATTTTTACACTATAATTTTAATATCAGACGCGTGCGAAAAGTTATACTTTTTAGAAACAGTGATACAAAATTACTTTTTTTCACCCAAAAGCAGTGAAAAAAAAAGTACTTTTTTTCACTCTTTTCATAAGATGCCAACATTTCAAGTAAAATTTATATTTCATAATATTCACAAAATCCAGAAATTTATTGATCTCCTTTATTTATAAATATTATGCGCGTGAATTTTATTATTTTTTTATTTTTGAATTAGTATCCATACATGTTCAAATGTTTGACTTTAAACTAAAAAATATGTAGTTCCAGAGATTTATCGATGCCGATCTTCTTTACGTAAAAATATTAGCACGTGAATTATTTTTGAACCAATGAGATTTGATTTTTTTCACGTAATTATAAAAAATAGTGTATGAAACACGTGTGAAAAGTAAACTTTTTAAAACGCGTGTCATTATTTCGTACCTCGCTCGTGAAATAAAATCCACTAGCTTTAAAAAGTGTTACTTTTCACACTTGTTGCATAAATAACTATTGTAGTACTGTCGCTGTGAAAATGTTAGTCTATTTTTTTGGTTATAGTGGAAACGAATTTGTTTAATGTAAAACTAGTATAGAACCTGTTACGTACATAACTTTTTAAAACATGTTAACTAATGAATAATATAAGTTTACTGTGTAAAAATTTATAATTTCGAACCAATTTAATTGTTTAATTTTTTAAAAAATTAATATTTATTTCGATAACAATATCCCAAAGAAGCTTTTTTTTTAAATATAACATAATTTGAAGTTCATTTTTTAATTCAGTTTTGTATGAAGCTTTAAGGGTAAAAACTATTAAAATGTATCATTTGTACACTGTCTAATATGACAATAGTAAGAAACTTCCATTTTATTTTATTTTAATTTGACTTTAAACAAACTATATTGCGGAAAATGTCTCCCACAGCCAAACTTAATTTTTACTATTTTATTATTTGTATTCGAAAGATATAAAATAATTTTTCGACCTTTTTAAGAAATCAATCGACTTAGCTTCATTATAATTTATACTATTATAACTTTAAAAAATACGTGTTTATAAAAATTATTGAAAATTCATACTGATTGAATGCAAAATGTTTATTATTTGAAAAAAAACTTGAAAACGTTGATTTTATGAGACATTCAAAAAGTTTTTTGGGCAACAAGTGCAAGTAAGACTCAAATGTGAGGGAAATTAAGTCTATTTAACTAGCGAGAAGCGCGTCGAATAATTACCTCGAGTATCAAAAAGTTAATTTTTATAATATCGTGCAAAAAAACTAACTTTTTCAAATTAATAATCGCGGCAAAAGTGATACTTTTAACGAAATCGTGTTTCAAAATTACTTTTAAGCACTAAGTGCGACAAAGTAAATAAGAGCATCTGATTGGTTTAAAATTCTTTATTTGAGCGTGATATTTTATTCGGCGGCTTTGTGATTGGTGTAAAATTCTTTATTTGAACGTGATTCTATATTTGGCGTCTTATTACCAATGCCAATCTAAGAAATACTTTTTGCACGTGATTT
The DNA here is from genome assembly GCA_019343175.1 of Oedothorax gibbosus. Lineage (NCBI taxonomy): Eukaryota > Metazoa > Arthropoda > Arachnida > Araneae > Linyphiidae > Oedothorax > Oedothorax gibbosus. Next base: position 91,225 of record JAFNEN010000830.1, read on the forward strand.
TAAAATAATCATTAATATAAATAATCACCTTCAAATCATTTGAACGTGATAATAAAATAATAAGCGAATCAATAAATGCCAATTTAATAAATACTTTTTTGCACGTTATTATAAAAAATGGTGTATGACAACACGTTGAAAATAGCCTTTTTTAAACTCGTGAATTTATTTAACTCGCTCGTACCTCGCTCGTAAAATAATTTATTCAACTCGTTTAAAAAAGCTTTACTTTTCACACTAGTTGCATAAATAACTATTATGCACGAGATTAGCTACTGTTAAGCACTTGTGGTTAAAAATACCTTTTTTCATTGGTTTCTTAAAATCTTGATTGTACATATTATTCATATTATTATCAATGATTATTTATTTAAGTGGAATTTTTTGACCGAGATTATAAAAATATATTTTTAACTGATTTATTTGTTGTACGATTTTCCTCTATTTCCTTTATCTAAGCGACTATTGTATTCATTCTTCCATCGAAAGGAAAGCCTTAAAGATTTTATAATCTTGCTGAGATTTCACCGTAACATGCGTTTTCCCTTTCAAGATTACTTGTAAACATCTTTGTTTAACCGAAAAGCCAACCGCTTTAGTGAGCAGAGATTCGCATCATTGATCTTTATTTTTATTTTTGGAATATATAAGCTCGTTTTTTTATCCATTATAAGATTTATATAATATTGACTTAAAAACACAATTTTTTTTAGTTATAAAAATGTTTAAGGGGGTATGGGACACAAAATTGTCCAAAATATCGAGAAAAAAAATTATTTGTTTAAAAAAAATTCAACTTATTTTAAATTCAACGACACCAAAGTTATGTTTCTACGTTAAGTACAACTCTAATTATTTTAAGCTAACTATATTAAGCTTAGGTATGAAGTGTTTGAATTTTGTAAGTTTGAACCCATTTTTCTCATTGATGGTTTTTTTCATGTTTTACCAAGTTCAAAAATTGATATAACTTCAGATCTATTTGAAGAATATTTTTAAAACTTGCTACAGTATATTTTCAAACATATTACTTTAATTTGTCTGTAGGGAATAGCTGTAAATGAATTTTTATTTATTTATTAATTTTTAAAAAATAGTGAACCTGTAAAATTATTAAAAAAAATTTCACTAATTTTTAAAAAAAAAACTTTGACAAATAACAAAATTCCGTAAAGACAGTTTGTTGTACATTTTCTTGTTTATAAAAATGCTAAATTTTTGTTTGTCAATAAATAATTTTTTGACTTATAACAAAAATAAGGAACGTCACTTTTTGTCCCATTTTATTTTTTTAAAACAAAATTAATAATTTTTTAAAACCTTTAACTATCTAAAAGTGTTAGGATATTTAGTATGCATTTATGGAAAAAAATTATAAAGATATCAGCAATATAAAAAAAAAATAAAATAGTGTCCCGTACCCCCTTAACCTTTTATAAATTTGAATCAGGTTTAAATGTTTGTACTAAATTAGAAGACTAGATGATATACTTATTAGTATTTAGATACCTTGCAATAAGTTTTCATGTCAATTCTTTTTTTAATACATTTTTACCCTTGTTTGGCAGGCCTTCTACCATAGTTTATCTAAAACATAATATAAAACAAATTATAAAGATCGATACACACAAAAAATTCTGTAGGACATATTAAGTCACAAGAAAACCGAATTTTTTAAATTTAAAAGTCTACGTTTTTATTCGGTAAGATAGGTATTAACTAAACTAAACTCCTCGGCGCAACAGCCCATTAGTGGGCCAAGGCCTGTCGTGCCCATTTCAGCTTACGACCTAGGGCTCTGGGGTGCTAGGATATGCCCCGGTAAGGTGGTAAGCCTCACGCGGAACCACCAGTGTTTAGTTCCCAAGCTTGCTTGGTCCCCATTTTATCGACCCAATTAAGGGATTAAAGGATGCGTGCCCAATCCGGGATTCGATCCCCGGACCTGTGGCGTGACAATGCCAACCACTACCACTAAGCCACTGGGCCTCACAGATACACTCTTAAAACAAACGAGCGGTTTTAACTCAGTCTGAATTAATTTCCACGTCTTTCCGTGCCGAAAATGCACTTCGCCTATAGGAGTGGATTTCGCTCTTTTTGCGGAGTGGATAAAAGAGAACAATCTACGTTCTACACTCTTAAAACGAGCGGTTTTAACTCAGTGAGTTAATTTCCACTCATTTCCGGTCCCGAAAATGCACTTCCTCTATAGGAGTGGATTTCACTCTTTTGTTTTAAGAGTGTAGGTATTAAATTTATTCACAAATGGGTTTCCAATAAGTTGAGATCACTTTGATGAGTAAATCCGACTAACATGCCTAGTTTTCTGAATATATTCCTAAAAAAGAGACCAACTAAAGTTCCTGTTCTCATTTCCGAATGCTTACTTTAATTAGCAAAACCACCGAACAATGAATGGAATAATAATGATACAAAAAAGAGCGACAAAGTTCGTTGACCCCAAAGCTCGGGTCACAACTCTTTCTAAGAACGTTTCTGTTTATGAAACCGTCGAAATGGCATTCGAAAGAAAAACTAGAATTAAAAGTTATAATGATAGAATGAATTCTATGGCGGAAGTTCAAATCCCTTTCCTTTTCATAAACCGACATGAATGATTCAAGCGAAAGACAATTTTAATTTTTATGTTTTTGTTAAATGTTTATGAACGAAAAGTTTAAATTTCTCACTGGTTGCTGGTCCAAATCTTGCCTGACGTGAAAACTTTTCTTGGTCTCGAAAAGTGCGAAAGTTTGACGGGGGAAAAAGTACTTTTACTGGAATATACCGTATTTAATGCGTAGTTTGACGGGGGAAAAAGTACTTTTACTGGAATTTACCGTATTTAATACGTAGTTTGACGGAGGGAAAAAGTACTTTTACTGGAATTTACCGTATTTAATACGTAGTTTGACGGAGGGAAAAAGTACTTTTACTGGAATTTACCTACGTAGTTATCCGTATTTACCCCGTTTTTTTCTTGGAATTCAGTTGCCCTTAACGATCGGCTAACTTTCAAGAAAACTGTCATAAAAGTGCTTATTTTGTATACCTGAAAACTATCTTAAAATATATGTATGAACAATATATATATTTTAATTTTTCACCTACTTTTGGCTTGAATTTTTTTTAATTAAAATTTTAAAAAAATACAACATTCAGGGTTATTAAAAATTAACGTTGGTTTTCCAGCAAGTAAGGAAAATTAAAAAAAAATATGTGTATTAAACATTAAAAATAGTTATGCAACTAGTGTGAAAAGTAAGGCTTTTTTAAACGAGTTAAATAAATTATTTTACGAGCGAGATACGAGCGAGTTAAATAAATTCACGAGTTTAAAAAAAGGCTTTTTTCAACGTGTTATCATGCACTATTTTTCATAATAACGTGCAAAAAAAGTATTTATTAAATTGGCATTTATTGATTGGCTTATTATTTTATTATCACGTTCAAATGATTTGAAGGTGATTATTTATATCAAGGATTATTTTAAAATAACGTGCAAAAAGTATTTCTTAGATTGGCATTGAAAATAAGACGCCAAATAAAGAATCACGCTCAAATTAAGAATTTTACACCAATCAGATGCTCTTATTTACTTTGTCGCTCTAGTGCGTAAAAGAAACTTTGAAACACGATTTCGTTAAAAGCATCACTTTTGCCACGATTATTGATTTGAAAAAGTTAGTTTTTTTGCACGATATTATAAAAAGAATTTTATTAAACTTAATAAAGATTTAGTAAATTTTCTCGAAATTTCGAAGCATGAGATGCACACACCAACGTCACAATTCCTCTACTCTCCACTCCATTCCGGAAATATCACGGAAGTGAGGAGGAAGTGGTTAAAACCGTTAATTGACGCGATTATTTTGCAGTTTATGTTAAATGGTTACGTTTTACTCTTTCAGTGGCTGCAACTACTTGGACATGACTTCAATGAATGGGAAACCCGACCATGAGAAACAGGAGCAACACAAAGCAGTAGTGCTGAAAGAGGTAAGTGCCAATGTTCAAGCAAATTAAGAACTAATCTGAAAAAATGCACCAATTTGAGGCATATTGTCACTTCTTTTGTAAATATGACGAAAGGAGGGTTCGGAGATAATCTACTGAGCTACTTTATTAATGAAAAGACATTACAGCACATAATTACAGCACACACACAGAGACAATAGAAAATATGGAGTGCCGAACTGCGCATCTTCTTCTCACGAGAGCGTCTTAAAAAGTTTATGGGGCTGGGGAGCCCAGTCGGTTAGGCACTCGCCTAGCATGCGAAAGGTCCCAGGTTCGGGTCCGGGCATCGCCAAAATAACTGCCGACCTATAAACGGCCCGTGCAGCCAAAAATGCCTGACGAATAATACCCCATGTAAGGGAGTGCACGTTAAATATCCTTCAAAGTCCTAACGCTGCGTACGATGTCGCCCATAACGGTTGCGTTGGGTGCCAATTCAGGTGACGGCTCGTCACTTGACTGAGGTTCTAAAATACGACGCCCGTCGCCAATAGCCCTCGTGTAGCTCTAGTGCGACGATAATTCAAAACAAAACCTAACCTAACCTAACCTTCAAAGTCCTAACGCTGCGTAAATGTCGCCCTTACTTGACTGTGGTTCTAAAATACGACGCCCGTCGCCAAGAGCCCTCGTATAGCTCTAGTGCGACGATAATTCAAACCTAACCTTAAAAAGTCTACCTAAAAAGGACCTCAGAGGAGGGAGTTTAGGGTTAAAGCTCGCTCGGCGCATGCGCGTAGGAGGAGCACACTATTAAGGACACAAGCACTCAATTCAGGGCACATATATTCACTCACGACGAATAGGGTACTTTAGCTCAAGCTAAAATCTTTTAATTAAGGGGACGCGGTACCCAAAAAATTAAATCCAGTATTTTTATCGCTAGCATTCAAATTAAACTATTTTTACAAAGAACTAACGTTCAATAAATATATACTAAACAAGAAGTTCATAAAGAACTAAAATAGCCTACTTTCCTGTTACTTAAATACTTACTGAAGTTCTAATCTGGAAAAAAACTAGGTTCCTAAAGTAAATATCATCAACAGCCGTTTCTACACTAGATTTATACACATTAGAAAAAAAAACCGAAACACAGCACCCAGCTATAATTTAAACTTCTAAAAGCCAAAATCAACTATTTTCCTTAATATTCGTTCGCAAATTAATTAAATATTATTTATCATCTGCTCGTGATTTATTTGTAGTTCGAAGAATAAATATTTATTAATAACAAAAGTAATGAAACGACTCCGAACTGCATTAAAAAACAAGAAATGTAAATTAAAACTAAGCATAATTGCATGCAAAAGTATGCCTTGCCGCTTTCTTGGTAGATAATTAATGAATAATCAAAGAATCAAATTGTTCTACATTTTATGACGTCATTCCAAACTGATTCATGAAAATATTATTTTGCTTCAAATATGTTTAAATAAAGTTTCTCATGCCATTGTTGATTTGGCAACAGTGATTTAAATGACTCAAAATTGAATTTCAATGCTAATTCAATGGGAAATTCGCCGACAGATAGTAGATTTATGTCCGTCCGGACGTACAGACAGACGGACAAAAAGTATGAAAGTTGGGTATCTGAGGTCATAGCTTTCTAACAAAAAAAGAATTTTTAAGATCCGATGATTAGAACCGATTTTGGAAGGGGGTACAGACAGACAGACAAACGGACACGAGACAGGCGAGACAGGACAGACGGACAGACATACGAACAGACAGACATACGAACAGACAGACAGATGGACATCAACCGCATTTCAATACCTACAGTGATTTAAATGACTCAAAATTGAATTTCAATGCTAATTCAATGGGGAATTCGCCGACAGATAGTAGATTTATGTCCGTCCGGACGTACAGACAGACGGACAAAAAGTATGAAAGTTGGGTATCTGAGGTCATAGCTTTCTAACAAAAAAAGAATTTTTAAGATCCGATGATTAGAACCGATTTTGGAAGGGGGGTACAGACAGACAGACAAACGACAGACAGGCGGACAGACAGACGGACAGACATACAAACGAACAGACAGACAGATGGACAGACAGACAGATGGACATCAACCGCATTTCAATACCTACAGTGATTTAAATGACTCAAAATTGAATTTCAATGCTAATTCAATGGGAAATTCGCCGACAGATAGTAGATTTATGTCCGTCCGGACGTACAGACAGACGGACAAAAAGTATGAAAGTTGGGTATCTGAGGTCATAGCTTTCTAACAAAAAAAGAATTTTTAAGATCCGATGATTAGAACCGATTTTGGAAGGGGGGTACAGACAGACAGACAAACGGACAGACAGGCGGACAGACAGACGACAGACATACGAACAGACAGACATACGAACAGACAGACAGATGGACATCAACCGCATTTCAATACCTACAGTGATTTAAATGACTCAAAATTGAATTTCAATGCTAATTCAATGGGGAATTCGCCGACAGATAGTAGATTTATGTCCGTCCGGACGTACAGACAGACGGACAAAAAGTATGAAAGTTGGTATCTGAGGTCATAGCTTTCTAACAAAAAAAGAATTTTAAGATCCGATGATTAGAACCGATTTTGGAAGGGGGTACAGACAGACAGACAAAAGGACAGACAGGCGGACAGACAGACGGAAACAGAAGACATACGAACAGACAGACATACGAACAGACAGACAGATGGACATCAACCGCATTTCAATACCTACAGTGATTTAAATGACTCAAATTGAATTTCAATGCTAATTCAATGGGAATTCGCCGACAGATAGTAGATTTATGTCCGTCCGGACGTACAGACAGACGGACAAAAGTATGAAAGTTGGGTATCTGAGGTCATAGCTTTCTAACAAAAAAGAATTTTTAAGATCCGATGATTAGAACCGATTTGGAAGGGGGTACAGACAGACAGACGAACAGACAGGCGGACAGACAGACGGACAGACATACGAACAGACATACATACGAACAGACAGACAGATGGACAGACAGACAGACAGATGGACATCAACCGCATTTCAATACCTACAGTGATTTAAATGACTCAAATTGAATTTCAATGCTAATTCAATGGGAATTCGCCGACAGATAGTAGATTTATGTCCGTCCGGACGTACAGACAGACGGACAAAAAGTATGAAAGTGGGTATCTGAGGTCATAGCTTTCTAACAAAAAAAGAATTTTTAAGATCCGATGATTAGAACCGATTTGGAAGGGGGTACAGACAGACAGACAAACGGACAGACAGGCGGACAAGACAGACGACAGACATACGAACAGGTACAGAAGATGGACATCAACCGCATTTCAATACCTACAGTGATTTAAATGACTCAAAATTGAATTTCAATGCTAATTCAATGGGAATTCGCCGACAGATAGTAGATTTATGTCCGTCCGGACGTACAGACAGACGGACAAAAAGTATGAAAGTTGGGTATCTGAGGTCATAGCTTTCTAACAAAAAAGATTTTAAGATCCGATGATTAGAACCGATTTTGGAAGGGGGTACAGACAGACAGACAAACGGACAGACAGGCGGACAGACAGACGGACAGACATACGAACAGACAGACATACGAACAGACAGACAGATGGACAGACAGACAGATGGACATCAACCGCATTTCAATACCTACAGTGATTTAAATGACTCAAAATTGAATTTCAATGCTAATTCAATGGGAAATTCGCCGACAGATAGTAGATTTATGTCCGTCCGGACGTACAGACAGACGGACAAAAAGTATGAAAGTTGGGTATCTGAGGTCATAGCTTTCTAACAAAAAAAGAATTTTTAAGATCCGATGATTAGAACCGATTTTGGAAGGGGGGTACGACGGACAGACGGACAGACGGACAGACGGACATCGACCGCATGTCAATACCTACTTTTTCATTTTTTAATTCTTTCGAATTAAAAAAAGAAAAGTAGGCTAAAAATGATGAAAATTGAAACGTAAGTTTTTTTAAAAAATTAAAAATTTTAACGGTTTTTCAAAATGCTACTCCTCCTACAATTTAAAGATTTTTTTTAATGGAATTTTTTTTAAAATGTTCCCACAACATCTGTTAATAAAAGTTGGTATGGATATTGAGCTATCAGTTAAACAAAAAGTATGCAGCTTAGTATAAAAATGTCTAAAAAATAAGATTTTCTAATGTTCAACTCATCATTTTTCAAAAAAAAACTATCACACTCACTTTACCATACATTGTTGAACGCGTAATTTCAACACATGTTCAAAAAAATTGGAGCTCTACATTAATTTACTTAAAAGCCTTAGGGTTTTTAACCTTTCAAAAGCTGAAAAAATTAAAATTTAAAAAATCCACATAAAATTTCAAAAACCATTTTACCAAACCACTATATCACTTTCAATAAACCTTCCCCATTATAAAGGATACCTTCTTTTTTTGCAATATCCTTAGCTCACAGTATTCGAGCATGTTTAATTATTTTCTGAGCAGCCCTAAATTTTGGGTAATGCGTCCCCTTAAATGTCTCTGAACTTGACCTATCAGTAAAAGAATATTTAACAAGAAAGTCAGTATTAGGGTTTTATACTTGAGCCATAATTACCCTTCATTTCCAAAGTTATCCCATTTGACGGTACTAAAGTTAATTAAAAGAAATGTTGAAAAAATTTGTGGCGATTCACCACACGCAAAACCTCAATATGCCATCAACAACTAAGTGGCGCTGATTTACCATCTCGTTCCTACCACTATTCTTGATTGCAACGTTTATTGTAGTATATAAGCCGAAGTAACTCATCTCCACCTTGAGGATCCTTTTGGTAGACTATGGGTTACTGAGGCTTCTACAATTTCATTCAAATTTTTAAAAAAAATTGGAAAAATGAACGACGTTGTTTTTCTAAACATATTCAAATTTCTTTGTTGGTATTATTTAAAACCTTTTCACTGGCATAATTATCAAAGTAATTCAAAACGAAAATGTTTTTAAATGCTTCGCTTAAAGGTTATAAATGTAAATTTGTATTGATTTGAAGTTGTTACATTTTCGTTTTAAGGTCTTAACTTGGACGAAACGAAATGGGGTATCCTGTACAACTATCCAAATAATGTGTTTCAACATCGTTACTTATCGTCACATTACGAAAGTTAGGAGTTGAAAATACATTTGTTTTACTTTTTGATACGTTTGAGTGAGACATTTGGACAAATATTTGAAGAGCCTACACTCTTAAAACAAAAGAGTGAAATCCACTCTTATAGGGGAAGTGCATTTTCGGCACCGGAGTGGAAATTAACTCAGACTGGGTTAAAACCGCTAGTTTTAAGAGTGTAGGACGTAGATTGTTTTCTTTTATTTCTTTTACCTACTCCGCAAAAAGAGTGAAATCCACTCCTATAGGGGAAGTGCATTTTTTGCACGGAAAGGAGTTTAAAGTAACTCAGACTGAGTTTAAACCGCTCGTTTGTTTTAAGAGTGTAGAAGCCAAGGGGTACAAGTGTACTTGTACCCCTTGGCTTGTTGTATAGGATACCCCATTGTAAACACATTGATAATGAAAAATATAAGGTCAGTAGGGTCTTAGGGAATTAGCTGAGATTGAACGTTCTACTCATGCCATTCGCTACAGCACTACCATACATGCAGGTATCCCTTTATCTTTGACAATATTTGACTCCACAGCTTCTACCTAATGCACTTAACTCACTGAACTGAACTGAAACACTGGAAGGAGCATCTCATGAAAAGCTGGTGAAGCCTATTTTTGGGTCACTTGGCGACAGCTTTAGGGAGAATATGTGCCACATTTGGCATGAATTCGCCGATCACAATTGACACTTGACTTGACAGTTTGCATTGGATCGTCAAAATCGCTCGCCAAGAATGGTACTCCAAAGAATTTAAGTTTTAAAGATTGTTCCTGCAATTTTATTTTTTTTAAAGTACATGTTTCCGAAACTTCATTATATAAAGAACCTCCTAAAGAAATAACATATCAATTTTCTTTTTGAAAAATTATTGAAAAAGCTGGTTTAAAGTGCCTATTTTTAACAGGTAAAGTATAGTATTGGCGACAAAAGTTGGGTTGCTCTTACAGGGTTGCCGGGCTTCACCAACCCTGTTAGCGAGCTGTTCCATGCTCGTTCCAGAGTTTCAGTTCAGTTCAGTGACTTAACTCCAATAAAATAAAACTGCACTTGAACCCCCAGCTGTCTTCTAAGCTCCTCATATTATCGATTAACTTTAGGCTATTCGATAACTAAATGATTGCGATGTATTCTCCAATTGTTTGCGATACTCGATGATGAGACAAGAAATGAATCATTGAACTTTTGCTGTTTTTGAAATCGTAACTCTGAAGCCTTTAATCTCGACATTGCACTTCACTCACTGATTGTTTTGTGTACAAAAATACTCGTAATCTTTTTTTGGTACTTCGTATTAAAGAAGCTATTCTAAAAGGGTTTGAGTTTAGGGCATTAACCTGGCACCAACCGACGCCGCCGTGGCTTGGTGAGCTGGGTTGAATTATCGTCGAACTAGAACTACACGAGGGCTATTGGCGTCGTAATTTAGAAGAACACTCTCAAATGATGAGCCGACACCTGAGTGGGCACCCAACGCAAGGTTTTAAGGTCGACATCGAAGGTGGCGTGGGGACTTTGGAGAGCACTTGACGTGCCCTCCCTCAACACGGGATAGTATTCGTCAGTTGTTTTGGATGCACAGACCGTTTATAGGTCGACTGTTATCTCGGCAGTGCCCGGAAACGAACTTGGAACCTTTCGCAAGCAATACAAGCGCCTTGCCGACTGGTCTCCCTTGCCGTGGCCCGGTGGATTAAGGCGTCATTCAGCTGATGATTGTAACTTTTCTATGTCCTGTCCTCCTAGAAATAAGCTGAACGAATAGTGATAGGGACACAAGTTTCACCAATAAATGGCGTCGTGTATCTAGGATTGGTGCACGTTAAATATACACTCTTAAAACAATACATGAACAATACAAAACATACACCAGCACATGAGTAGAAAATAAAGAACAATACCGAAGTGTATTTAAAACAAAGCCACATTAAAATCAAGACGGTATGTTTAAAACTGAAGCCAATTGATGTCAAATTCTTAAAGACGGTAAAGTTTTAAAAAGATAAACGAAACTATTGTCGCGAGAAATAACGCTCGCCAAACAAACTCGCCAATGATGCCAAAGGTTGGCACAAAACTTACCTTTTGACAATGAAGAATCTCAGATTCAACTCCGGAGTTGAACTTGGCGACGGAGTTTTTGACGCATGAGTGGTCAATGGTCATATCGCCAGTCAATTACGCTGTTGGGAACAAGGTTGTCATTTTTTTTAATAACTACAAATAAAGGTCGTATTATTGTTAAACAACCGAATATAAGAGTATTAAATTGCTCCGCAGCTACAAATATTGTTTACTTTATAAATTAGGGGAAAAAATGAGGAAGTCGATTGGTGGGCTTATTTGACAAGGCTGTTACTGACATTTCTCTAAAAAAATGAGTTCTTTACAGAGTCACTTACTACTAGACTCTTAGACCATTAAGTACATTTTTAGCTTCCACACTACGTTTATAACGTAAAAAGTGGAAGGTATTATAATCGTTCAGTCCGTCTGTCTGTCCGTCACCCACTTTCATAGTCCAAACTACAAATGCTACGGACAAGTGTGATACATCAAAAAATTCAGCGCATCAAAACATTGAAAATTTCAGAAAAAAATTTGAATTCGAAGTACTTCAATTATTTAAAAAACTGCAAAATTCAATGGTCATTTAAAAAGCATAAGAAGCCATTTTATTGGAATTAAATCACCATCACCATTCGCAACAATCGCTCGAGAAACTTTAATTCTTTTAGACAAAAAATTAAAATGAATTTATTTTTGCGACATCTATCAGTTTGAAATGACGTCAATTATATTTCACTACGAGATTCTTTGTACTTTGATATGAAATGTTTTAATTCTATATAAAAGCGAGAAATATTACATATTTGATCTTTGAAATATAAATTAATTTTTACAAACGATAAGTAATAATTATTGAATTTTCGAAATAAAATAAATGAAACTAGCCAAATTTAGCATATAAATGTTTAATATCGAATATTAATGCTGTGCTTGTCGCCTTTTTACCTGTTAAACACAGTTGTTGTGTGGAAGCGGGTTAAGTGACAGATTCTGTTACAAACCTACTTGTTGACGTACATAATTAAAGGTCAGGTTCATGAATAAGATAATTGAGTCTACGCGAGGAAACACATGATTAAGTATTTAACTCTCAGCGGGAAAAAAAAGTACTTTACTTTTAAACTTTGCATAATTAAGAAGGGCAGTCATTTGGATAACAAGAAAGTCATTTTGTCTAATGGCATAAGCTTGCTTTTCGGCTGTTTTTTTAGATATTCACTAATGCTCTTTTTACGCGCAACGTTTTTGGTAATTTCCACCTTGCTTACGGTCCCGGATAATGGCAGTGAGAATGTTAAGTCAATGGTCCTTTCACATGCAAATGCAGCGAAAACCGCACTCAATATTTGACCTGCGTTTTTTACACCAAGGAAATGTTAAATGTATTTGAAGTGCTCAGCAGGGCCAGATTTAAATATTTGCCGCTTGTAGGATACGATCGATTTGCCGCCCCTGTCACAATATTCTCCCCTTTAACTAAGGGTTTTTCTATTCCTGTGATGCAGTAATTTTTAAAATGAATGCATTCTTCAATTAAATCGGAATCTAGATAATTTGAATAGATGTCTTTAACTAGTGGCCTTGTTTCTTATCAAATCCTCAGTAATTATAAGACTTTTAAATAATTGTGTTAAGAAGTAGAACCTCCCTTGGTACTCAATGTACGCAACGTTTCTTTTCTTGAATTCATTAATAATTTACGGTTCATTGCGGTTTACGCATTAATATAAATTATTTGTTTTCTTTATTATAAAGATACTAATATTTTTAAGACTATTTTTTATGCCAAATGCCGCTTTAATTGGTCTTAAAATTTGCCGCCCCGAAAATTTCGCCGCTCTAGGCTACAACCTACTTAGCCTATTTTGAAATCCGGCCCTGGTGCTCAGAAATTTACTGCTTTACATTGCCTCTGAAGCGCGGATTTAGCTTCCTTCGTATATGAAAGACTAGCAAATTTATACCCGTTCTTCGCACGGAATAAAAAAATATCAAATAGATTCCAAATATGTGTACCATATATTATAGGATCATAAACTTGTTATTGTTTCCACTCGTTATAAAATCCCGTTTCATTGCCTTAAAATTCCAAAATGAAAAATGCGCTATAAAATGCACTCATAAATGTCATCACAATTCCCTCATAAATACATAAAACCTTTTAGCTCATTTGGCACGATTTGGGAAATAATTTGGCGAGAAAATAGATATAGCTACCCACACCCATTATACAGCTCTAACACAATGACCTTCAAACAACCGACCAGCTTATAAATTATTTATAAAAGAAATTGCCTATTTGGCGAAATTTAGTTAATAATTTGGCGAGTTTGGCAACTTATTTGGCGAAAAAATAAAGACATTAAACACTAATAGCTCTAGCGCGATGGCCTTTATTAACCATCATAGTTCAGTAATAGCTTAAATATACATTTATTGCTTAAATATTCATACATGCACAACAGAAAAATCAATGAAGAAAATCATCAAATAAACCCACAATAAAATCCGGGAATGAATACTGGCGGAAATACGTCACTTGAAACATGTCAATTATTTTTCAAATAATGAATTTAGTTTCTGAAAGTAATGACAAAAGAATAAAATAAACATTTTGAATTTTAAATGTTTTCGTTAAAAGTTTTATTTAATTTTTTCAGCCGATGGCATCAGGAAAGAGAAAAAATGATCGGATTTGAGCGAAAGCGGTGTATTTTTTTCAGAAAATTCGAATTTTCTCTAAAAATGGAACAAATATGAAAAAAGTAAGCCTCGGGTGCACACGTTGGTATTAAAGGGAATCTATCTTAAAAATTTCGAATTGCTGAGGGCAGTATAAGTAGGACTTTTACGATCCGAATACAAACACAGACACACACACAGACTCTTTCTTTTATTATTATAGATACAATTGACGTAACACTGCCACTTCGATTGCACCGTAAAAACGGCGAATATTACCGGAAACGTAGTATGTGGAACTGGACGTAGTCTTATTGTATCATTATTCAATCTTTATTCAGGATATCTCAATTTCCTTTGTGTTGGGGTTAAACCATAAGGGCATCAAAACTGAAACAATACTTTTTTAATTATTAAGGGGACGCGGTACCCAAAAACTTAAATCCAGTATTTTTATAGCTAGCATTCAAATTAAACTATTTTTACAAAGAACTAACATTCAATAAACATATACGAAAAAATGATAACTATTAAAACGTAAGTTTTTTTAAAAAATAAAAAAATTCAACGTTTTTTCAAAATGCTACTCCTCCTACAATTTAAAAAATTTTGTAATGGATTTTTTTCAAAATGTTCCCACAACAACTATTAATATAAGTTAGTATGGATATTAAGCTATCAGTTAAACAAAAAAAAGTTATGTAGCTTTATGTATAAAAATGGTAAAAAAAAAGATTTTTTGTAAATTTTCACCATTTTTTTTTAAATCGATTCATACTAGACCTTATCCCATTCCAATTTTTGTTAAACGCATATGTTTCAGCACAGGAAAAAAATGTTGGAGCTCTACATTAATTTACCTAAAAGCCTTAGGGTTTTAACCATTCACAAGCTGAAAAAATTAAAAGTTTAAAAAATCAACATAAAATTTCAAAAACCATTTTACCAAACCACCATATCATTTTCAATAAACCTCCACCATTATAAAAGAATCATTCTTTTTTTGAAATATCCTTAGCTCACAGCATTCGAGCATGTTTAATTATTTTCTGGACAGCCCGAAATTTTGGGTAATGCGTCCCCTTAAAACCTTTTCAATTGAATTAAACTTCCCAAATGTAATACCCAAATTTTAAATGCGTTAAATGTTAGTGAAAAAACGTGTATGATTAAATTTCAAAAGGATTTCAACTGTTATTTTAAAAACACGTCCTTACTTTCTTTCCTATGTTTTCTTTTAATGCACAATATATTGAGAATTATTGTCGTCTTAATATTTGTAGAAAGCTAATTTTTTATATCTCTCCCGCCTCCTTTTAGCTTCCACACTACGTTTATAACGTAAAAAGTGGAAGGTTTTATAATCGTTCAGTCCGTCTGTCCGTCCGTCTGTCTGTCTGTCACCCACTTTCACAGAAAGAACCACAAGTCCCACAGACAAGTGGGATACGTCATTTTAAAGCAAAAAATCAGATTAGGCTACATTCCAAATTTCATTAAAAAATTTAAATTAGAAGTTTATTTAAAATTTAAATAACTAAATTTTTTTTATCTACATTGAAATAACATGCAAATTCTATTTTTATTCATATTTTCACTGTTGTCATCCACAAGTCCCACAGACAAGTGGGATACGTCATTTTGAAGCAAAAAACCACATTTGGCTACATGCCAAATTTCATTAAAAAATTTAAACTAGAAGCTTATTTAAAATTGAAATAACTAAAAATTTAATCTACATTGAAATAACATGCAAATTCCATTTTTATTCAATATTTTCACTGTTGCCATTTCGTTAAACGTACGAGAAACTTTTGTTAAAATAAAAATACACTTTTGAAAAAATATTTATTTATGTGATATAATTCGGTTTGGATTGTTGTATTATCACAATAGAGTTCTTTTAATGGTTCTATATATATGTATGTAGAAAGATGCATAGAGAATTCTAACTTAACATAAAAAAAATATGCTAAGTTTCGCTTTTATTTTTAAAGCATCAATTGTACAAATTATAAATTTTTTGAACTGTAAATTAATTTAACAAATTATAAATAAGTGAATTTTCGAAAGAAATGTAAATGGGAAATTGTGGCGACAAAAATATTTATTAAAAAAGATTACATCATTATTCTTCGAACTTCAAACAAATTTAGCAAACGATAAAGTCTAATTATTAAATCTGAGAAAGAAGATTAATGAAAATAGTTAATTTTGGCGTTTAAAAGTTTGAATTACAAATAGCTAAAGGCCCTGTTTTTATTAGAATTAAATCACATTTGCCATTCGCAACAATCGCTCGAGAAACTTTAATTCTTTTAGACAATAAATTAAAATAAATTTATTTTTGCAACATCGATCAGTTTGAAATGACGTCAAATATATTTCACTACGGAATCCTTGTATGGTGATATGAAATGTTTTCATTCTATTTAAAAGCGAGGAATATGACATATTTATTCTTTAAAATATAAATTAATTTTTGCAAACGATAAGTAAATTATTAAATTTGCGAAATAAAATAAATGAAACTAGCCAAATTTAGCTTGTAAATGTTAAATATAGAATTAATGTTGTGTTTGGTGCGTTTTTTCCTGTTAAACACAAATATGTGGAAGCGAGTTAAGTGACAGATTCTGTTACAAACCTACTTGTTTATTTTTTAATGAACTATTGTTATATGGGTAAAGACAGATGTAGAATTTCAGGTCATTTAAATGCAACAGAAATGTACTTACTGTCTACAAAAAAATGAACTTTTTAAATTAACAAAATTCTTATTGTGTTGCCTTTTTTTCAGTTTCGGAGAATCGTACAAGATATTTTAGAGCCTCACCATGATGATATGTTCCTTACTAGATTTCTGAAAGGTAATTTTCAAAAAATTTCATAATTTGTTCTTTTAAGTAATTTGTTTTAAATATATATTTCGAGGCAGCGCGAACCCTCTTTAATACAGTTTACAGTTAAATTGACAAGGATTTTAAATGCAATAAAAAAAGTCACTGCCTTAAAATGGCCATCAAAATATATTATATTTTGATTAGAATTATTGAATATTAAGATTTGATGTTTATGGAAAATGTAACGTTTTAATTTGGCCATGTGGATGTTATCTTCCATAAGTAATTACGCTCTTTAAACAAACGAGCGGTTTTAACTCAGTCTGAGTTAATTTCCACTCCTTTCCGGTGCCGAAAATGCACTTCCCTATAGGAGTGGATTTCACTCTTTTGTTTTAAGAGTGTAGGATTTTTAATCCAAACTGCGTTGTCAATATTGCATTGGATTAATATTAGTTATGTCTTCAACATTTTCTTTACGCGTATTTTTAATTTTAACTTTTGATTATATTAGTTTACTCGGTCAAAATTGTTTAAAGATATCTATTTAAGTGGTTTATTTAATCTGGAATTGACAGTTTAAATTCATAGGTTTTACAAAGGTTTAGGAGTACTTGTGTGAATGATTTATTATAATTGATTGAGAGACATATTTTCATAATTATACTTGTAATTCAAACCATTTAGCTCAAAATAATATTTAATGGTAATTTAATAATAAATAATTAGTAAGTTTTTAATAATAATAAATAATTAGTAAAATTGATGCTTTAAAAATAAAAGCGAACTTTCGCTTATGGATTTTAAATTTTAAATTTCTTTTCAGCGCGAGACTATGACGTAATAAAAGCAGACAAAATGATCCGAGAGGTATGTTTAGTTTACATTTCTATAAATATTTATTTAAAGTATGAGGAGAATGATTAAAAAAACCCCTCTTTTTTCGAAGAGTTATTCATTCTATTTTACTGGAGTTTAAACCTGATTCAATATCTCGTACATATTTGAAAGACTTTTAAAACTGTGCTGAATTTTTAATTCATTGTTGCTACTGTGCCTGTATTACACTTAACGGTTCTGGTAGTTATCGCAGTAATTACGCTTCCTGGTGCTTCCAGTGGCAATGTTAAAACATTTAGTAACATATAAAAGTATCAAGGTCATTAATGAAATAATTATTCAAACAATAAAAGCAATTAAAAGGAGAACAAAAAGCCAAAGCATGGCATCTAAATTCGTTAAAAAATAATCGTCTATTACGTAGGGAACAAGATTGAACCAACAATGGACAAGTTGCATGAAACGCGAAATGCAGAATATATATATATATATATATTTTCTGGTAGATTAGAATCTGAAGATTCCGAATATAATCTGGAATATTAACAAAAATGTTTAATTTCACCAAAATTTACTTTTAAAATTTGCCGAAAATTTACGTTAGTGAAAAAGCATTGACGTCAAATGTTATGCTCTAGGCAATTTTTCGATTTTCTGCAATGCGTAATGTTTGAATACACTTTATAAACTGGTAAAACTTACGATTCATACGAAACCTCATTGAAAGAAGAAAATATATTATTGTAACAAGTTACTATTAAAGAAATTAAACAGTCTGTTCCAGGTTTGGTTGTTTAGTTAAAATACCCACTTGAGCGCGTATGTGCTAATGCAGAACTATTGACTATTCAATCTGATCGGAATAGACGGGTGATATTATTGAACGTTTGAAGAAATTATCTGGAATGAACATAACATGTTTCTGTAAAATAGCAGACTTTTTAAAGAGTTTGATAAGGTTGATAGCAAGTTTAATTGCTACAAAAGCGATACAGTGAAATGTGTTATGAAATAACACGCCAAGGACAAGAAACCAAAGGTAACGTCATTTGTTATATATGCCGGTATAACGGAAGTGACGTATCACTAATTTTAAAAGGAATTTAAAAATAAATACATCTTAAAAGCCAGAAATACTTAAGTTTTAGATGTTTTTAAATGTGCTTAATCGAATAAAAATGTTTATGCAAAACGCTGTAATTGTCCATTTGACCTGTGCTAACAAATAAGGGCAATCAATGAAACTATTTCCTGGCTTTAAAAAGAAATTTCAAATGATACTGTCTGCTAATGAAAAGACCCTTAATATTAAATAAATGCTTTTTTCATCATGTTAAAACCTGCATTGGCACTGCAGCAGCGTTTAGCATTATATCGTCTTGAATTGAAAACCGCAGATACAATCGCATGTACGGTTAAAACTCCATCGCATGTGAAAATCTAATTGACTTAACATTGAAACTGAAATCATCCGGCAATGTAAGTATAGCTAGCATCACCGCAATTGTTTCCGTGTGAAAGGAGATTTAAAATTCCAACTAAAATGAAAAATAAGGTTTCACCTGAAAAAATCAGATTAAAGTTTGAAACCCCCTTGGAAAATCAAATAAAATTCATTTCTTCAAACTATGCCACTTTGGTGAACCCATTCCCCAAACAATCATTTTAATAACGACATTTTGTGCTACTTAATATCAAAATAACATTGCTCGCAAATCCGAAATATAAACTATCCCCACCCAGAATAATAGAAATACACTTGAACACTTTGTTAATGATAAGCAACAACTGAAATTTCGTGACCCTTTGCAAAGTAGCCCATTGGCCTCTCTGATCCGCCAACTAACGGGTTTCGTGAACAAATAAGGTTTTGTAGTCGCAATTTCCATTCGAAGTGGGAATATGAATCACTGTGTCCGTCCTCGATTGGAAACAGTGATTCATATTTAGAATTTTTTCAATAATGAAACTCTATAATAGTTACAATATAGTAAGTGGGGTAGTACAATACAATAATTGTAGTTACAATATAATAAAAAAGAATCCAAAGCTCGTCTTTCACATACGGTTCCGGTAAAGTTCGCCATTTGTGAATATTTTTTATATTGAATATTTTTACGTTTTCTTATATGATAAATGTGGCTGGCTCACAGGTCTCTGCCCACCCATTTTTTTAAATGGGTTTTGTGAACATATAAGAATGGTTTGTAGTCGCAATTTCCATTTGAAGTGGGAATATGAATCACTGTGTCCGTTCTCGATTGGAAACAGTGATTCATATTTAGATTTTTTTCAATAACTGTAGTTACATAATAGTAAAAAAACTAAAGCCCGTCTTTCACATACGGTTACGGTAAAGTTCGCCATTTGTGAATATTTTTACGTTTTCTTATATGATACATGTGGCTGGCTCACAGGTCTCTATAAACCCATTTTTTTAAATGGGTTCGAATATATTTTTAATATTCAATAAAAAATTTTACAACAAAATATTCGAACCCATTTCAAAAATTGGGATTATAGATACCTGTAAGTCAGCTACATTTACCATATAAAAAAAAAGTTCGTAAAAATATTCAATACAACCGGAGTGAAGTGGCTTAAAAAATCATTTTATTCCAATCGTGTTCTGTAAACAAATAAGAATGTTTTATATTCCTAATATTCAATCGAAATGCGGGACTATGAACCACCGTTTCCGATCTAGAAAGAGTTCAATTTTCTGAAAATTTAAATGTTCCGTGGAATGCTGTTTTGTGGAAACCACTCATTGTTTATCGTGTAGCGCGTGACAGGTGAAATTGCTTTGCGTTAAGTGATAGCTGGTGAAAAGGGGTCAGTGAAAACTGTGCCGGAATGCTGTGTGTGATAGGTTAAAAACCTCGAAATTATGCGGAGGGGGAAATAATATAGGTGGAATTTAATTATAGCTATAATGTCAACAGAAGACTAAAAAAACATCTAAATGAAAAACGAAATAACTCTAAGTTTGGGGCTGGGGGGCCCAGTCGGTTAGGCTCTCGCCTAGCATGCGAAAGGTCCCAGGTTCGGGTCCGGGCATCGCCAAAATAACTGCCGACCTATAAACGTCCCGTGCAGCCAAAAAAAGTCTGACGAATAATACCCCGTATAGAGGAGTGCACGTTAAAATACGCTCCAAAGTCCCAACGCTGCGTACGAGGTCGCCCTTCACGGTTGCGTTGGGAGCCAACTCAGGTTCGGCATGTCACTTGACTGGTTCAAAAATACGACGCCCGTCGCTAATAGCCCTCGTGTAGCTCTAGTGCGACGATAATTCAAACAAACTAAACTCTTTTTTTTTAAGTTGAATAATATATATTTACTTAACCCTCGGAGGGATAATCCAATTGTTTGAAGTGTAAACTTGTTTTTACTACATGAGATTCAAATACAAAATTTTAACCAAAATTTTAATTTGTTATTTTTTTTTTTAAATTATACTTCTGAAGTGGATGGTTATCAACAATGGCTTCTCCGTGCTTTACATTTTAAAATTTAATAAAATTATAAAATTTATATATTTTTTACAAATTATGTGTACTGCTGGAAAACCTGACAGTCAGGAGGGGCTGGGGAGCTCAGTCGGTTAGGCACTCGCCTAGCATGCGAAAGGTCCCAGGTTCGGGTCCGGGCATCGCCAAAATAACTGCCGACCCGTGCAGCCAACCCGTGCAATAAACGGCCCGTGCAGCCAAAATGTCCGACGATTAATACCCCGTGTAAGGGAGTGCACGTTAAATATCCTTCAAAGTCCTAACGCTGCGTAAGATGTCGCCCTTAACGGTTGCGTTGGGTGCCTATTCAGGCGTCGTCTCGTCACTTCACTGTGGTTCTAAAATACGACGCCCGTCGCCAATAGCCCTCGTGTAGCTCTAGTGCGACGATAATTCAAACCTAACCTAACCTGACAGTCAGGTGATGGGTTTATAGTTTAGTTTGAATTATCGTCGCACTAGAGCTACACGAGGACTATTGGCGACGGGCGTCGTATTTTAGAACCCAGTGAAGTGACGAGACGACACCTGAGTAGGCACCCAACGCAACCGTTAAGGACGACATCGTACGCAGCGATAGGACTTTGAAGGATATTTAACGTGCACTCCATCCACACGGGGTATTATTCGTCGGACAATTTTGGCTGCATGGGCCGTTTATAGGTCGGCAGTTATTTTGGCGATGCCCGGACCCGAACCTCGGACCTTTCGCATGCTAGGCGAATGCCTAACCGACTGGGCTCCCCAGCCCCCCGGTGACGAGTTTAGAAGTCTGTATCCCTCCGAAGGTTGGGACAAAATTTTAACATTAATATGACGCTTTTCGTAAAAAACAGTCATTTTGACCTTTTTTTGACATCGTACTTAAAATAATATTTTTGTATGGTTTGGGATTCTAGATGAATGGTATTCCATTTTTCATATCCATTTATATTAGCGTAGAAATCAAATTCATTTTAGTAATTTCGTAATTTTTAAGGGCCAAGTTTGTTTGAAGTTACTATATATGTATGTATGATTTTTCAGAGTTTTTCATTTCGCAAGAAAATAGGTGCCGACACCATCCTAACAGAGTATGAATACCCTGAGGTAAATAATTTTCAGAACAAAATTTCTTTTAAGTTTTTGGTAATATTGAGTGAGCATGCGCAAAAGCTAGCTGCCAAAGGACCTTTAAGCTAACTTACCTTTTACTTACCTTATTAGGTATAAATTTAATTTCAAATGTCCGGACCGGTGGTCTCCAAAGCAAAGTGCATCAGTGTTAATCCATTAACACTGAGGCACTTGAGTTTGGAGACCCGCGATCCAGCGCGCCCATTCCCCTTTAAGTTGGTAATTGAAAGTCGTGTAGTGTTAAACAATACTTGTTTGTTAGATATTTTAAAAAATTAAATAGTTAACTTTAAGAAATCCCTTTATTCGTACCATGTCCCATTAGACCCCGCGCATGGGGGATAGTTACATGATTGTTTGAAGTATTCAACAATAAAATATGCTAATGTTTCAACATCTGTCGAATGACTTTTCAAAATGAATGAATGATCAGTTTATGGGCTTGCAAAAAAAAGAAATCAAAATTCTCGTATTTTTGCTGAAATACGGAGGTTAAGGAAAAATTGTCTCATTATCCCCTTCTCTCACCTACTTGAATTTTTTTTACCTTTGATATATATTCACGTAGATAATCCTTAATTTTAGCTTCCACACTAAGTTTATAACGTGAAAAGTGGAAGGTATTATAATCGTTCAGTCCGTCTGTCCGTCACCTAATTTCATAGCCCAAACTACAAATGTTACGGATTAGTGTGATGCGTCAACAAATTCAGCGGATGGAAATTAAAATACATTAAAAATTTCAGAAAAGAATTCGAAGTACTTCAATTATTTAAAAAAAACCCAAAATTGAATGCTCATTTAAGAAGCACAGGAAGCCATTTTTATTAGAATTTAATCACCATTGCCTTTGCAACAATCGCTCGAGAAATTGTAATTCTTTTAGACAATAAATTAAAATAAATTTATTTTTGCGACATCGATCAGTTTGAAATGATGTTAAATATATTTCACTACGAGATTCTTTGTACGTTGATATGAAATGTTTTCATTCTATTTAAAAGCGAGGAAAATTACATATTTATTCTTTGAAATATAAATTAATTTTTGCAAACGATAAGTAATAATTATTGAATTTTCGAAATAAAATAAATGAAACTAGCCAAATTTAGCATGTAAATGTTTAATATAGAATATCAATGCTGTGTTTGGCGCCTTTTTACCTGTTAAACACAGCTGTTGTGTCGAAGCGGGTTAAGTGACAGATTCTGTTACAAACCTACTTGTTTTTTATTATAAACAATAATTTTTATAGGGAAAAATGTTCTGTTATTTTTCACCTCTGAACGGGAACGGATTATTTATATATTATTCATTATTGTTTTATTCATTATTGTTTTATTCATTATTGTTTTATTCATTATTGTTTTATTCATTATTGTTTTATTCATTATTGTTTTATTCATTATTGTTTTATTCATTGTTTTTATTCATTGTTTTATTCATTGTTTTATTCATTGTTTTATTCATTGTTTTATTCATTGTTTTATTCATTGTTTTATTCATTATTGTTTTATTCATTATTGTTTTATTGATATTTTATTTCCATTTTTCACCCTATTGCCATCTTAATACAACCCTATCAATTTTTTTAAATGGAAATTTTAGGTGTAAACTTAATTTGTTTTTTGTAGGTTTACGCCAAACACCCAGTTTCCGCTTTCCTAGGTTTCGACAGGGAGAATAGCCCTGTTCGGTTATTC
The DNA here is from genome assembly GCA_019343175.1 of Oedothorax gibbosus. NCBI lineage: Eukaryota > Metazoa > Arthropoda > Arachnida > Araneae > Linyphiidae > Oedothorax > Oedothorax gibbosus. The sequence continues at coordinate 115,154 of JAFNEN010000830.1, forward strand.
ATGGCAGGAATTTGTGACTATAAAGGTTTGAAGACTTTTTCTTGTAAATCTTATTGAACAATTGTAAATTAATTTCAAGTCAGAAATTTCTGATTCACTATAATTCAGTTATCGAACAGAGTATTTCTATTATTCAGTTTCCTTAAACTACAGAAATTTTCTGTAAATTCCCATCTCTGTGTCAAAAGACACATTTTCTCGGTATAAACAAATGGGTTCACCTTTTATTTACAGAAAATGTCTTATGCACGAATATTTTCTGTAGGGCAGGGCTACGGAGAAATTATGTCACATATTTTTCCCGTACTCCTACTTATATTTTTTTGACATTATTGCTTACAGGAATTTTCTGTAATATTGCAGATTTTTTATACAATGTTGTATAAATTTTAAAATCAGTTAAAAATGCAGCTTAATCCCTATCAAAATCGCGTTCTTCTCTATTATACTACGTTCAAGTAAGTTAAAAGCGTGAAGGACAGATTTTTTTTAAACCTTTTTTTCCCGGTTTCAAAAGAGAGATGATAACTAGAAAGTTTAGAACCTATTTTATTCTGAGGCTGGTTTACTTGTGATTTCAACATACATGTATGACAACGAGGTCAGTGGTAGTGAAACAAAATTAAGATTTCCACGCTTACACTAAGAAAATATAAAGTGACCTTGACACTCGGATTTAATATCTTAAAGCAATATAGTTATGATGAAACTTCTTTGCGACCTGAACAAACTCTTTGGATGATAACCACTTACTTAGCTCAAATCCACAGGTAGAAACCTGCTGTGATAAGGTATTGTCAAATAGAAAAGGTCACATCAGAATTTTTTTTCTGTTGTAAATATTATTGTCTGAAACATCGGTACTTTTACTCGTTTTTTAAAAGTTGATGAAAAGCAACCAAGATTTAATAAAAATTAATAATTGATATAATTGATATACGGGAGTATTAGTTAGTAGGGATTTGTACCTAAATCAAATGTTTTTTATTTGAAAAAATAATAAAAATTGAAAACAATTTATTTTAACTGTTCAATCTAATGTATTAACGATTAATGTGCTGCATAATGATAAATTTTTTCCCATTCCAGTTTTCTCCAATACTATTTTTAATTAGCTTAAAGAGATTGCAGCCATCTTTAGTTATACACTGCTCAAAACAATTAGGGGAGCACATTGTGTACTTTTGTTTACCCTTTCAGTTCCAACTTATTTTTTATTTTAAAAATCTAAAATTTGTGAAATAGATTCATTATACATCCAGAATAAAGTGGTAAAAAAAACTTAATTTTTTAACTAAAATTTAAGGGGGGGAAATATTGTAATCAAAACTTTTGAATAAATTATAACAATAATTTTTTCAAAACTTTATTTGTAAAAAAAGGTAAAATCAATTTTTAAACATCTAAGAATGCGAGCGTGAAGAAATTAGGGTAAATTTATTTCATAAAATTTTTGGAGGGGGGGATTTTATTTTACCACGTTTTTCATATTTTCATTAAATTAAAACAAACATTATTTAATTCTTCAAATGGCATGATTCTTCAATTTAACGATAAATTAATAAGTGCGAACTCAACTAAGTGAGAAAAAAAATCGGTGATACCAACAAAAAAAAATCGAAAGCTGATGGTACCAAATAGAATCATTGGGGGTGAAAGGGTGTAAACCTTGCATTCCTCTAATTGTTTTGAGCAGTGTATAAACATATATAATTGAACTTATGAATAAGCTATATAAAGTTATGCATATAAAAGAAGTCATTTTAATGTAATTTTATTTTTTTAGGTTTTGTATATTCAATGCGTGTTACGGGTATGATGAAATTACTTACATACTTTCTAGAGTACGACTTAAGTAAGGTCCAAGAAAAGAAAAATGTTAGTATTGTTTATATCTGTTTACGTAACAAAGATTTTTTTATAATATCGTGCAAAAAAACTAACTTTTTCAAATCAATAATCGTGGCAAAGGTGATGCTTTTAGCGAAATCGTGTTTCAAAGTTACTTTTACGCACTAGTGCGACAAAGTAAATAGGAGCATCTGATTGGTGTACAATTCTTTATTTGAGGGTGATATTTTATTCGGCGGCTTTGTGATTGGTGTAAAAAAATTTATTTGAACGTGATTCTCTATTTGGCGTCTTATTTCCAATGCCAATCTAAGAAATACTTTTTGCACGTGATTTTTAAATAATCATTAATATAAATAATCACCTTCAAATCATTTGAACGTGATAATAAAATAATAAGCCAATCAATAAATGCCAATTTAATAAATTCTTTTTTTGTACATTATAAAAAAAAAATAGTGTATGACAACACGTTAAAATAGCCTTTTTTAAACTCGTGAATTTATTTCACTCGTTTAAAAAAGCCTTACTTTTCCCACTAGTTGCATAAATAACTATTTTCGTTAACCACAAATAAGATATCGTACGACTTAGGTAGTTTCCCTCTTAACCGGACTCCGTTTAATCGAATACCTGCTTTAACCAGATTACTTGTTGTGTAAAAAAAATTGTTAAAAATATCTAAAAAAAACTTGTTTTCGATTTCCATGTGAAACTGATTAAAAAAAAATTGCGGATTTATGCGTCAAGTAGCCGAACTTCTAGACTTAAGAGGGACTGTCAGTCTCATAGAGCCAATGCATTAGTATTGAAATCACAACTTCCGCAGAAGTATTGCTTTGCCATGTTATCCCATTTTCACCAGGTATGGGAATCGTCATAACATCAATTTAAAACAAAATTGAAAAGAAAATAACATCCGGTTATTTAATTATTAATTGATAATAAAGTTTTAAAATAGTGTCGCCATCTGCTGTATGTTTTTGGCATTTTAAAACTTCAAAAATGTATAATTAAATAACTAGATAACATTTTCGTTTCAAATTTGTTTCATTTCGATGTTATGTTGATTCGGCATACCTGGGGAAAAATGGCTAACATCGCATAACAATACTTCTCTCGGCGGAAGTTGTGATTTTAAAACTAATGCATTAGCTTTATGGGACTGACAGTCCCTCTTAAATGAAAAACGTTTATTGTTTTTTTAATGTTATGTAGTTTTAATGCTTTAATACAATGAATAAAATGAAACATTATTTTAGTTGTGTACTTATTTATAAGGCGAATATCTTGAATGCAGATAAATGCAACTAAATAAACATCTAAACTATAATTTATTTCACTTATCCGGTTTAACCGCATTTTTGCTTAATCGGTTTACCCTCAGTCTCAATTAAGCCAGTTAAGAGGATGTCTACTATATTTTAATGTTTGGTAAATGCTGTCTGTGGGTTAATTTTTTATTACACAAATTGCGTTTTATAGCTTATTGATAGGAGAATATTACCATATCTAATTTTCTTTTATTTGAATTTGCAGAATGGTTCAAAACTAGACATGAAAAGCACTTTCATTCTAGATTTTCAAGATTTCTCCCTAAAGAAGTTTTATGACAAATCAGGTAAGATTTATGCCTCAGACAAGTTTCACAAACTCAAGATATCTTCGTAATTTTTCTATATTATGTATAACCTCAGTACTATATATATATATATTTTTAATTCTGTTATTTTTACAAACAATGCCTTAAAACAGATGGTCTTGCCCAAATGGACAATGTCATAAGTTCTGCGATCTGATAACATAATATTTATCTGCTCTATTTTTACTAGGCAAAAAAGTCGTTACCAAGTAAGATGCTATTTAAAACAAGTAGGTTTGTAACAGAATCTGTCACTTAACCCGCTTCCCCACAACAGTTGTGTTTAACAGGTAAAAAGACGACAAACACAGCATTAATATTCTATATTAAACATTTACATGCTAAATTTGGCTAGTTTCATTTATTTTAATTCGAAATTTCAATAATTATTACTTATCGTTTGCAAAAATTAATTTATATTTCAAAGAATAAATATGTAATATTCCTCGCTTTTAAAAAGAATTAAAACATTCCATATCAACGTACAAAGAATCTCGTAGTGAAATATATTTGACGTCATTTCAAACTGATCGATATCGCAAAAATAAATTTATTTTAATTTATTGTCTAAAAGAATTAAAGTTTCTCGAGCGATTGTTGCGAATAGCGATGGTGATTAAATTCTAATGAAAATAGCTTCCTATGCTATTTAAATGAGCATTCAATTTTGAAGGGTTTTTTTTATAATTGAAGTACTTCAAATTCGAATTTTTTTCGGAAATATTCGATGTATTCTAATTTCGATGCGCTGAATTTTTTTACGTATCACACTTGTCCGTATCATTTGTAGTTTGGACTATGAACGTGAGTGACAAGACTGAACGATTATAATACCTTCCACTTTTTACTTTATAAAAGTAGTGTGGAAGCTAAAATGTGCTTGCCTCTTTCAATTAGTGTCAACTCTCTTGAGCTATGCGCAAAAATACACTCAAGAAAAAATCATTACTAGAATATTATGCTTGAGCCAAAGTTGCCCTCCAGGGGCCCCCATTTGACAACATGTAATAAAATTGAATTTCTAAACATATTAAATTAGTTTGTAATGTAATAAGGTTTTTATTTATTTTTTGTAGTTTTATACTGTGTTGTAAATGTTCAACTGTTCGTTTTTAGTAAAAAAAAATCTTTTCAGTTATCAATGCTGGCATCCAGCTAATCACTATGTACCAGGACAACTATCCAGAAACCTTGAAAAAGGCCTATCTTGTCAATGGTAAATAACTTTTTCGCTTATTGCATTACTAATATTTTGAAATTATCGTTTTTATGATTCAAAATTTCGAAGTCTATTGGGTTTTTTTTTTAAGATGCACAAATTAATCTTAACCCAATGAGGAATTATAGCTATTTGGAAAAATTGAAAACTTTTTTCAGAGTATTAAATTACAATTATGATTTTGACTACTGCGTTTTTTAAAAAATTTTGTAGTAAATGTTTTTAAAAACATTAAAATTTCTAATTTATTTCATTTCTAAAATTTATTAAAGTTAAATGTTTAAATGTATTGCTAAATAGCTGACAGTGATTCAACAGGTTTACATGTCTTTTTAATTTCAAATGGTTAATTCAAATTAACTAAACGATTTTCTAATCTTATTATTATTTGAGGTATAATTAATATATCCACAAACATTAAACATTTTTTTTTAGCAAAATGTCTTAAATAAACGATTTCAAACTAGCATCTCAATTTGCAAAACAAATCTAATGAAGGTGTAAAAAATAACGGTTTTTAAATTAACAAAAACGTTTAACTATTGGGCCCGTATTTCTTCTAGATGTAATGAAACGATTTTGAAGTATTTTCTTTCGATTTGAAATGAAACCTTTATTTTCAAATGATCGTATTTGTACTATGCAATACTAAGAGATCATGGATAAGCTTTTGTAGCTGTAAAGATATGACTGTTAACCAACAGAGAGTTCTTACACTTACTTAAACTAGCAAAACATTGATTGTAGTAATAGTTAACTTATCGTATTGTGGGTAGTAGTAATGTTTAACTGCATGGGTTGAAGCATCTGTGTTTAATATTTATTTAGTGATCGTGTGATTCCAAATTGATACTATATCATACCATTCTTACATGTTGAAATCTCTACTTCAAGAAAATACTGAAAATAAAAGAATAGTCGATTCTGAATGTGCTCGGGGCCGTCTAGGAGATCGAGATTAAGTAGTTAGTGTTAATTCATAAGACGCATTTTAATAAGTGAATTATTTGGATAAGCGGACATTCATATCTGGATCCACCATTAGGCTTTAGACTCCGTACAGGAGCTATTTTAGAACACCGTACCTCACAAATTGATTGATGTTGAGGGCTAGGAAGAGTTTTTTTGGGGGGTTTTGTTTTTTGTAATGCGTGCATTGCAGCTTGTGTAAAGAAGAAAGACGTCGGGAATCGTGATATTAGGAGTGAAGCATGGCCATTGAGCTAGAAGTAAAACTGGAGTGAGCCGAAAACCCACTCACACCCTTTTGAGCGAACAGGGCGGAAAAGGACTATTTTCCCTACACTTGTATGCATTGCTTGTATGTGACCCCTCTATCATATTGACTTGGGCTCCTAAATGTATTTTAACATTTTTAGTTCGAAAAAAATTAACTTTCTTTAACCTTAAATTCCAACTTTTTTAAGAAATAACCATCTGGATCACCAACTAAGAACCAGCGAAGACGAACCCAATAGCGAAATAGGCAAGTTTCTAGGTTTTCTGCCCGGTTCGTTTCTGCTGCAGTTCCGTGTATTCCGCCGCGTTTCGTTATTGAACCGGCTCGTTTGCTGCCCTGTTCAGTGAATTACACACCTCACTCCACTTTTCTTCTAGCTCAATGAGCACGGCCCACTCAACTACTAAGGCCAAAGAAGCTCTCCCAAACACGCTCGGGGACGGAAATTTTGACGTCATAGTTCCAAATGGCGTTGTTCCGAAGATGAAGACAACTTGTCCCGAAACCTGTTCGGAATCACTCGTTCACGGCAGACCACATTTTTAGAGTTCCGAATACGTCCGAACTAGTTTCTCGATCTTCGGCACTCGGAACAGTGACGTCAAAAATTCAGTCTACGCTCATGTTTGGGAGAGCTTCTCTGGCCGTGTTATTGAAGTTGGCCGTGAGTGAAGACATATCCAAAAGATTTTTATACAAAAATTTGTTATCCGAAAAAAATATTTTTGGCAACAAAACCTTCTCATGAGATATGTAGTGAAGAAAAATGAGATACCGGGACAACAAACAATATTGAGCTTCATTGAAAATTAAAATTGTAGGCTCGCTTTACACACCAGTAATTGTTTCCGTATTTAAGGTACCGCATGATTCACAGTGGCAATATTAAGTCTGTGGGAGCTTCCACATGCGATTGGGGGGAAATATTATTTAAACCCTATGGACGAATCAGCAAATTGGCCTGAAGTGTAAACTTTTTTCACTACATGAGATTTAAATTAAAACATTTTAACTGAAAATTTAATTTCATTCTTTTTGAAAATATATATATTTTCCTAAAGTAGATGGTTATAAATGTCTCCTCCATTCTTTGAATGGGCTTGTTTCACGAGGGATCTGGCAACAGCTTCACGTTCTTGTTTTCATTTTTCTCGAATTACTTTTGCCTTGGTATTCCAAATTGAGTTTTCTAAGAATATTTTAGTTATTTTTTTTTTAATTCCAACTTCTTTTAATGCAAGTTTTGCTTGATAAATGATTAAGACAACCGACAGCACAGCAAGAAGTTATAATTTTCAAAAATAACAACTAAAATAACTTATTCTTAGAAAACTCAATTTCGAATATCAACAAAAGTAATTCAAGAAAAATGAAAACATGACCGCAGAGCTGTTGCCAGATCCTACGTGAAACAAGCCCATTATAAAATTAATTATTTTTTAAATATGAATGTTTGTTGTTCGAAAACCCGACTGTCAATTGACTGGTTTATAAGTTTGTATCCCTCAGAGGGTGGATATAATAATTTGTAAAACGTACTGCTCTTGGGAATGGCATGCAGATTTCAACACTAAACTTAACAAAAGCAGCAAACATAACTAAAGAGAAGAGATATAGTTATTATTTTTTAAGATGTGTTTAATTGCAAAGATATTTGAAAAATGTTTAATTCATTAAGAAAAATAACTCAAACTGCGGTTTATTGAAAATTAATGTTTAGTTTTTTCGTTTCAGTGCCTTCCTATTTCAGTTGGGTGTTCAACATTTTCAAACCCTTCCTGAACTCAGTCACTCTCAGCAAAATATCCGTGTACAAAACAGGTAGGCACACTTCGTATTATTTTAAATTAAGGAACAAAAAAGGAAACCGGATTTACTCTAACAATAAAACCGAAATCTTGATGTAATCTTTTAAAAAAATATATTTCTTTAGTAAATGGTTTTTTAAAAAGTTTCACAATAATGAATGTTTTAAAATTATATTAAACCCGATTTTACTCCGATCTAGTTTCGACATTTATTTTACAGGTCAGCTTTTTGTATACTCAAGAATTTATTTAACGGTTGTAGTTTTATTTATGAATTTCATTTTACGTTTTACTGAAAGTGGCAAAGAAGAAAAATTGTAGAAAAGAAATGATTTTTCCCAATTACGTGCTCCTGTTTTCTGAAACCGGTTTTTTCTCATGGATCCTGGTTTGGCTTAGTTGGCCTGACATGAGCTGGAAATATCTTAGTAAAGTGGTTTAAAGAAGCTCGTGCCACGAATGTACAACCTAAAACAAAAGAGTGAAATTCACTCCATAGGAGAAGTGCATTTTCGGCACCGGAAAGGATGTGAATTAACTCAGAACTGAGTTAAAACGCTCGTTTTAAGAGTGTAGGACGCAATTGTTTCTTTATTTTTCTTTACCACTCCGAAAAAGAGTGAAATTCACTCCTATAGGAGAAGTGCATTCGGCACGGAAAGGATGGAAATTAACTCGACTGATTTAAAACCGTCTCGTTTGTTTTAAAAAGTGTACCTATAAATGCCGATACTAAGAAAAAAGAGATTTTTGCATTCTATTACTATTTCCCGTATTTTAACGTTTTTTTACCAAGTCCCTTGAGAAACGTAAAATCGGGTTTCACTGTAATATTTTAAAATGTTTTTGACTGGAAAAATCGACATTAAATTGACGGTACTGATACTCAAGAACTCTTATGTTTAAGGCTGTAGTTTCCTGTTGCAATATTTATTTTTCTTTACAGATGAGTGGCAGGAGGAATTGAGGAACGCCATGGACCCCAAACTGCTGCCCGCCTTTCTGGGAGGCAAGCTCACGGATCCCGATGGTAACCCGAAGTGCACACACTTGGTAAGTGCCGCATGTATTTACGACAGTAATGTTAATGAGTCTAAGGTAAAAAAAAAATATTAAATTATAAAAAAATATTAAATTATAAAAAAAAAATTATAAAAAATATTAAATTATAAAAAAATATTAAATTATAAAAAAAATTAAATTATAAAAAAATATTAAATTTAAAAAAAATTAAATTATAAAAAAATATTAAATTATAAAAAAATATTAAATTATAAAAAAATATTAAATTATAAAAAAATATTAAATTAGAAAAAGATATTAAATTATAAAAAGATATTAAATTATAAAAAGATATTAAATTATAAAAAGATATTAAATAATAAAAAAAATATTAAATAAAAAATATTAAATTATAAAAAAAAACATTTGTCACTATTACTTTTATTTTCTTTATATTTTAGTAAAATTACTTTCAATATAAATAATGAAAGCATAGGGTCGAAAATCCGAAAGGAAGTTTCTGTGTTTTCGACACGTTTTAGAGGTGCTGATTCTAAAAAGTGGTTAATTTTTTTTTTGAACATTGGTTGTGAAAATTTAATTTTTTTTTTCGGTTATAAAGGTATTGCTTAAGGAGGAATGGGCGCGCTGGCCCGGGGGTCTCCGGGTTAATCCAATGGGAAAAAACTATTTTCTCTGTCACATTTCTCCGGCTGTATTGAATATTTTTACAAACGTTTTTTTAATAATAAATGTAGATAACTTACAGGTAACGACCTTCCCACTTTTTGAAATTGCTTCGAATTTTTTTGTGTAAAATTATTTATTGAAAATTTTAAAAAAATATTCGAACCCATTTCAAAAAGTAGGGAGGTCGTTACCTGTACGTCAGCTACATTTATCACACAAAAAAATCCGCTTGCAAAAATATTCAATACAGCCGGAGAAATGTGGCAGAGCAAATATTTTTTTTCTCCATAGGATTAACACTAATGCACTTTGCTTTGGAGACCCCCGGTCCAGCGTGCCCATTCCCCCTTAAAACGAAAAGATATCCGTACTTCCTATTTGGTACAGGTCATCAGTATCTGTCGGCTGTCATAAAAGGTTTGCGGTGTATCGCGCATGTGCAAAGGTTAACTATCATAGAACACTTTTGGTTTTAAAGGTACTGCTGAAAAACGAAAAGGATGATAGATTTCAAATTTGTAGACAAGAGTTGTGTCTGGTGTTACATACCCCTAGTTATTTAGGTTTTAGTAAAATTGATTGTGGCAACAAGGCTTAATGAAAAACACACACCAAAATCTCTTTTCTCGCTTATGACAATGAAATGATAATTTGGGTTGAAAGTTTTTAAAGTTACAAAATAAATATAGTATACAAATTCTAAAAATACCAAGTTTATGCATCAAAATTTTGTTTAAATATAGTTTTTACAATTATATAACATATAACTCTTTATAAAGTATGTGAGCCGAAATTCCGTCAAAACTTGCGTTTCATAAAATGGATTAACATGCGTCTGCTATATAATGTGGTGGTGACATCTATCGGGGAATTTCGAAACAAATGTCACACCCGAGGAAGAATTTTGTGGCATATAGTGATGTAACTTTGCTTATTAGAGGGGGGAAAACATAGTTTCTGACTCTTGATTTCCGACACTCTAACAAAAAAAATATGATTACAACTCATTTTAGCTTCCACACTCCGTTTATAACGTAAAAAGTGGAAGGTATTTTAATCGTTCAGTCCGTCTGTCACTCATTTTCATAGCCAAAACTACAAATACTACTGGCAAGTGTGATACGTAAAAAATTCAGGGAATCGAAATTAGAAGACATTAAAAATCTCAGAACTAGAAGTACTTTAATTATTTAAAAAAAACTGCAAAATTTAATGCTCATTTAAAAATCATAAGAAGCCATTTTTTAAAGAATTAAATCACCATTGCCATTCACAAAATCACTCTAGAAACTTTAAGTCTTTCAAATAATAAATAAAAAGAAATTTATTTTGGCAATATAAATCAGTTTGAAATGACGACAAATATGTTTCACAAAGAAAATCTTTGTTTGTATTGTTGGTATGAAATGTTTTGCTTCTATTTAAAAGCTAGGAATATTACATATTTATTCTTTGAAATATAAATTTTTGCAAACGATAAGTAATAATTATTGAATTTTCGAAATAAAGTAAATGAAACCAGCCAAATTTAGCGTGTAAATGTTTAATAGAATTAATTTTGTGTTTGGCGACTTTTTTCCTGTTGATCACAAATGTTGTGTGGAAGTGGGATGACTGACAGATTCTGTTACAAACCTGCTTGTTTTGATTTATTATCAACGCTTTAAAAAAAATGCGTTTTGCATTGAACGTTGGTTTGTTTGGGCTTGCTAGGATTGCTTGGACTTTCTGAAGGCTTCATTTTATTGCACGCCAAGCATCTCCGTATTCTTCTCAATTTTATGCGGGCACTTTATATCTCATAGCCACTGAGCCGACGCGATTTACGATTTCAAATATACAATTACGAAATTTCTGGGTTCTTCAAAAGACAACAGTTCACAAGGACAATTCCCTTTATTTCAGCAAGTAAAATGCTCTTACTGACAAGGATAACAGTTAGTAATTCTATATACACAAAAAAATAAAAAATAAATTACGACCAAAAACAACACAGCTAATTTAGCTTAAGCACGTTCAATATAATTTATCACTTATTAGAGATCTTATTGATCGAAATGTCTAAAAAATTTGAGAACGTGATGTGACGTTTTGTTATCAAATGAGTCGCCAAGATCGGCCAACTCGCCAAACCCGAGCTAATTACGTAACGATGTTTTTCAGCACGCTATCGGCATATATTACGGTTGTTTAAAGTTAATTAGTACCAAAAACACGCCGAATGAATTAAATTTCTTAAGTAATTTTGAATGTTAAAAAAAGTTTTAGTTCGCCTAAATGGATTTGTTGCTCCCGTTGGCGAATCATATAATTTTTTTAGTGAATTTCGAAACACATAAATGTTCAATATACTGAATGATTCATGATTCACAATGAAAAAAAATTCTGTTATAATATTTACGGAGAAGTATTTTCTAAATTCGTAACAATACCATTCTAAAACCTCCCCTAGATCAACTGGCAGGCCAAGATCGACGCCTCATACTACCTCACCCAGAGACAGACCGCCGACCAGGAGGACGATCCCTCGATGAAGACCGCCACCGTCCAGCAGCGCGGTACACTTCAGGTCCCTGTCCAAGTCCAGGTCCCAGGTTCGCTCCTCAGGTGGACCTTCATGACGAAAGAGTACAACATCAAGTTCGGCCTCTTCCTCAAGGAGAAGTCGGGAAAGCTGAAGGAGCTGGTGGCGGTCGAGAGCGTGGATTGTCAAGTCATACCGGAAGAGAGCGAGTTCCTGTGCGAGAAAGCCGGGACGTGTGAGTACTGGAATTTTGTTTTTTAGATATTACTCATGGATTGGGACTGATTCAAAAAAAAATGGTTCAGATCACTGGTTGTTTGGACTAGTTCCACTGGTGATATCAGACTTCGGTCCGATTTAAGGATTTTTCGGGCGTATAGTCGGTAACGAACTTTCATGTTAAATGCCAAAATAACAGCTAACCTCTAAACAGTCTGTACAGCCAAAAGGTCCAAAGATTAATATTCCGTGCACTTTAAAGATGTTCCACGTTTTACCATTTCAACCTTAAAAGGACATTAGTTTCCTATTAAGGTTACGGCTAGTCAATAAACTGTTATTTTCTAAATTACGACGCTTGTCACCAATAGATCTCATGCAGCTTCTAGTGCGAAGATTTTAAACCTACTCTAATTGGCTATTTAGAGCAGTTCTAATGATGCAACAGGCCCTAAACAGATTGCGGCCTAGGGAGCCCGGTTGGCAAGGCGCTTGTCTTGCGAAAGGTCCGAGGTTCGGTTCCGGGCATTGCTAAAATAACTGCCAACCTATAAACGGCCTATGCAGCAAAAAAAAGTCCCTATAGTAGAGGGAGTGGCATACTAAATATGTTCCAAAGTCCTAACGCCGCGTACGATGTCCCCCTTAAAAGTAACGTTTGGGTGCCTACTCGGGTTTCGGCTAGTCGCTTGTCTATGGCTCTAAATTACAACGTCAGCCGACGAATAGCCTTCATGTAGCTCTAGTGTGGCGATTATTTACTTAACCCTATAACTCAATCAGATGTAAGTGTCAGGGAAGCCAGTCTTTTCCCAAGAGCTGAACTAAAATATAAGTAATTTCCATTATTTCTTTTACGTGTCATGACTAACAGCGTATTAGTATATGTTGGACATCAAACTCTTACAGACTCAATGAAGAAGTTGAGAATGTTTATTTTCAAATTGTATCATGATTCTGAGAAACTTCTCAATCCAAAATATTTCTTCATTCTGAGCAATATTTACTTCATTGCAGGGGCCGTAGTGAGCCTAGTGGTCAGCGTCTCGGTCTCGGGATCGGAAGGTCCTGCGATCGAGTCCCGGTACCACTGAAGACCTACCGAGTATATGCGGAGAACGTGCTCGTTAAATCTGTTGGGTCCGAAAGTCCTCCAAGTTCCCATACCAAATCAATACCTCTGGGGGTGACAAGCCAATTCTGGGGATCCTCTAGTTGGCCTCTGTCTCTAAAAATAGATGGATCCACTTTTGTGTGTGTGTGTTGTGTCTGTCTTACTTGGCGAAGGTTTATAAGCGGGTCTCTGACCAAGCACACAAACCTGAATATATATGTCTACCAACCAACCAACGACTCAAAGTCAGCGATCTCAAAATCCCACGAAAAACGAATAAACAGCTGATGACACAGCACTGCCCAAGTACTTTTGTTTTCAAGTCTTTCTGCTGTAGCTTATAATTTATATACTCTAGGTCTAGCCAGTGCCGGATTTTGGCCTAGGCTTACAAGGCCCGGGCCTACGGGTCCAGTCAGGAAGGGGGGGCCCTTAAAAAGATAAAATCGCTAAACAAATCGCGCTCAAGAGAGTAAAAAATTACTTAAGATCTAACATAGGAGAGAACAGGCTCAACTCCACTCTCAGTAATGTACATAGAGTCATAAATAATGCAGTCATTTGACTATGATGACGTCATTGCACAGAAGAAAGTTCGCCGTGTGATTTTATAAATTTTATAGAATAACTTTTGTAACATACTGTATTATTCTGATGTTTGTTAAAGTCGATTAAAAATGTTATGCTCTGTACGTGTAATTTGCTAAATTTCCAAAATAGCTTCGAGATGGTGGGGGGGCCCCAAATGTCAAGTGCCTAGGGGAGCCCTGGGTCTTTAAATCCGGCACTGACTCTAGCTCATTTATCAAATATCTTTTAAGGATTTATTTGAAGTTATTATATATTTTTTTCAGATGTCCTCCATTTCGACAACTCGTACAGCTGGATGACGGCGAAGCAGCTCACCTACAAAGTCGATGTTCAGTCTCCCGACGAGACCAACAACAACTGATATGTAATTCAAATGTGTTGCAGCGTTGAACCTGATGTATAAATTTGTAAATAAAACTTATATATTTAATCACTTAAATTGTTTGAGCTTCCGAATCATTTGCACAGCCGAAAAAGACTAAAGTTGTATTAAAATGAGTTGTACTTTGCAATTTGAAGAGTTAAATGGAAGAACGTGCTAAGTGACATTTTTGAAAAAAATGAGATTTTTGTATCAATGACCATATTACTTACTTTTTAACGATAACAAGTTTCCCCTTTTCCATAAACTTTCAGTTTAGTATATTAGCTTCCACACTACGTTTATAACGTGAAAAGTGGAAGGTTTTATAATCTTTCAGTCCGTCTGTCTGTCACCCACTTTCACAGAACGAACCGTAAGTCTCGCAAACAAGTGGGATTTCGTCATTTTGAAGCAAAAAATCATATTAAGCTACATTCCAAATTTCATTAAAAAATTTAAATTAGATGTTTATTTAAAATTTAAATAACTTAAAATTTTATCCACATTGAAATAACATGCAAATTCCATTTTTATTCAATATTTTCACTGTTGCCATTTCGTTAAACGTACGAGAAACTTTACTTAAAATTAAAATAAAAAAAAGCATTCGACGAGAAAAGTGGCATTCGACGTGTTTTTAAAAGGGCTATTGTCTGCCAATGAATTTGAAATTCATGCTACTTCCTCATTCCGGTCGCTCGCTGGACAAATACCCCCAATAGGGAAAAATTGCGGAGTTTGTTTTTCATTCCACGGACTCGTAGGCTCATCTAAACGCGCCTACCGAGAAGGTTCTTTGTTATGTGCTAACAGCATACTATAGACGCATGCGTGCTGGAGAAAAAAAATCGCTAGTATCCCCGAGTACACTACGACGTGCTCGTTATACCAGTTAAGTCGATAGTATTAGCGTACGATGTCGCTAGAAGTTCTATGGAGTCCACTTTCAGGTGTCGACTCGTCACTTGACCAAGGTTCTAAATTACGAGGCACATTTCACTGTGTTAAAGCTACATAGAGGCTAGAAGTAGACAGCCGGGGGAAAAAACAACCAACCCCTACTATAGTCTTTGTGGGGCCGTAGTGAGCCTAGTGGTCAGCGTCTCGGGATCGGAAGGTCCTGCGATCGAGTCCCGGTACCACTGAAGACCTACCGAGTATATGCGGAGTACGTGCTCGTTAAATCTGTTGGGTCCGAAAGTCCTCTAAGTTCCCATACCAAATCAATACCTCTGGGGGTGACAAGCCAATAGGGTACTTGACTAAAAAAATTTTATTGTCTTAAAATATTCTTATGCCAAAAATATTACACCCGTATTTTTTCTTTTTTTCAAATACCCCATAAAAAGGCAGAAAAATGAATTTTAAAATTAGGACGAAAAATCACTCCCGAAAACGCTTCCTGGCTGTCACGTGGTATCTGTGATGTCACTAGTGACTATAAACAAACTTTGAAACACCACATTGGAATCGATTTTAGGCAAATTTGAAATATCCGCTTCTGTAAAAAGCCTTACATTATCTCAATATTTATTATTTCAAGAGTAAATTAGATTAAATCAAGTTTAATCAGAAAACAAAAAACATCACGCCGGTTTGTTTATAGTTACTAGTGACGTCAGCCAAACCGTTGTGTTTGTGATCACGTGATGATCACGTGAAAAAAACGCCTTTTTAAACTGATTTTTTTAATGATTTAAAGATTTATTTCGCAAAAAAAATATATGCATTTGTTATTTTTGACTTTCAACTATAATTTAAATAATATTGGAAGGTATTTCGGCGATGCAGTCAAGTACCCTATTCTGGGGATCCTCTAGTTGGCCTCTGTCTCTAAAAATTAGATTTATCCACTTATGTGTGTGTGTTGTCTGTTGTGTCTGTCTTACTTGACGAAGGTTTATAAGCGGGTCGCTGACCAAGCACACAAACCTGAATATATATGTCTACCAACCAACCAACCACTATAGTCTTTGTGACTAAGCACACAAGCCTGAAAATATATGTCTACCAACCGGGTACCATGCGTCTCGCGCTGTGGGGAGCCTAGTGGTCAGCGTCTCGGAATCGGAGGGTCCCGCGATCGAGTCCCGGTACCACTGAAGACCCACCGAATATATGCGGAGTACGTGCTCGTTAAATCTGTTGAATTCGAAAGTCCTGTGGTCGGTCATTGCGCAGTTTACCACGGGTACAGGTCCCTGGATACTATTTCCCTCCCCTTCAGGGACATGTCTAAATTGTGAAGGTGGCGATAGATGGCAGCATCTGTCTTGTATGTGTGCGTGTCGTGTCCGTCATTCTTGACGAAGGTTAAAAGCGGGTCTTTGTGACTAAGCACACAAGCCTGAAAATATATGTCTACCAACCAACCAAGCTTCTCGTCTGTTTATGAAACGCTGTTAGTGTATTTATGTCTGTGATTGTGAAAAAAATATTAGAAGAAGTGATTCTTTGTTCTGGAGAACGTACATTTCAGAGTTTTTTTGAATATACTTATTAAAAGTTTCTGGATCAGAGGTCTTCTTAAAGTTGTATTGCGTAAAGTAAAGTGAGTACTATTTATTCTATTACAAAGTGTTATAACTTTCGTTTTAATCACGTTCAGTTATTCACGTTTACCATCCTATACCTTAAAACTAGACTATCGGCTCTTTTCAGAGTTCTAGTACGAAGTATCCAGCGCAGAGGCGTAGCTACCGCCGTATATGCCGTATCAATTATACGGGGCCCCCGGACCACGGGGGCCCCCAACGTGTGCAAGCAAAAATTAATAAAAACTTTCCCATTTTTTTTTATTTCACAAATGACAAAAGTAAAAAAAAAAGCAATTTCTTTTTTTCCCGTTTTTTTTTAATCCAAATATTTTATCAACATTTTTTTAAAAATATTCTTGCGGAAAGAAAACTTAACCTGCCCATGACGACTAGTAACATTTGCTAAGTAGCCGCGTAATCGCAGTAGGTTAGTGTTCTTCTTATCAGGCGCGCAGCCAGGATTTTTTGAAGGAGGGGGCTTAACTTCAGAAGGGCACTTTTACACAAATTCTTGAGGGTCTGGATTACACCCAGGATCTGAGTAGGGTTCGGGAAATTTTGAAATGTTAAGTTTCCAAAATGCTAGTTTTGAAATACTTGTAAATATACTAAATTTACAGTAATGTTTTACAAACTTAACTGCTGGGAAAAACGCTTAAGAAAGTGAGTGGTTGATAAAAAAGAATTCCCAGAGGAAACTAAAATTACTGAAATTCTGAAAATTGGCACGAAAATAGTTCTTTCATTGGAATTGGAACCCCCGAGAAAATATTCGAAACCAAAAAAAAAAAAAAATTGTGGAAATGAGTGAAAAGGAGTAAAATGTTTTCAACAAATCTCTGATATCTATGTCGTTTTTGACATACGATTATGAAATTTTTAATGGCGATTTTTTTAAAACTATGTCTATAAGTTATGTTAGCTAAAAATTCATTCATCTACCTAGAAATCGAATGAATTCCAAAAGCTATGGGATAGAGCAACATTTAAAAATATTTTTTAATTTTCTTTTCAAAAGTTGCCAAACAAACCCTCGTCCAAAAAGATACATTTAAATTCAAAAGCATGTTTCAAGTTTCAAATTAAATAATTTATAAAAGATATACAGTTCTTGTTCTTCTTTTCTTTTTATTATTATTTAACGATCACTGATGATTCAAAGGAAATATTTTTCCTGAAAGTGATTTATTTTGTGGGGTTCAAAATAGAAATGGATGTGATACAAGTGACATCTTTGCTGGTTTATCAAAATTCACAAATAATGATTGATATACCTATAAGTAGCACTACACAAACTCTTGTGATTAATTATCAAATAACAAAATTCTGTCCCCTTTATTTTGCTCTTAGTGCAAGTTTATTAGTATTTTTTTTCCAATGTCAACCTTCCTTCCTGTGAATGGAGATTAATACCGATTGTTTAGTTTAGTTTGAATTCTCGTCTCACTAGAGCTACACGAGGGCTATAATGCCAGACTTCAGTTGTAGAAGCCTAGAAACAGGCAAAAGCAACTTTTTAAAGCCGTCGTCCGTTTAGTCAGTCGTTAGCATAATAATCCGTATCAAATGATTAATTTTGGAAAGTGATTATAAGCAACGTTTATGGTTTCGTTTTGCAAGAAAATTGTGCAAATTAGCTTTTTTTGCATTAAAATACATTTTTTCGATTTCATTTATTTTAGAATTACACAAATTTGAGAAAATTAATTTGGATGGAATAGGGTTTGTCACTTTGTCGCAGTCAGGGGTGGGGCTCGAGCCCCTCCCCTGGCTGCGCGCCTGCTTCTTATAGTTCTAGTTATGATCAGATCAAATTTGTCAACCAGCATCAGCGCCTAAGTAATGTTTGTTATAGAGTCGGATTCGCAGTAAGTTGGTGTTCCTTTTATAGTTCTAGCTATGATCAGATTTGTCAACCATCAGCCTCAGCACCTAGTAATATTTGTTAGTTAGAGACGTAATCGTAGCAGATTTTTGTTTTTTTTAAAGTTTTTTTCTGAAAAAATCGATCAACCAATCATAAATCCTCGTAATATCTACTAGTTGGCAGTGTAATCGGCATAGGATCAGGGTTCAATTTCTTTCTTAGTTTTAGTTCAGGACAGATCAGTAAACCAAATTTCAGGTTCTTTGTTGTTTCCAAAATTACGATGGCCTGTGTCTTCATCACTACATAGGATTTTTGTTGTTGCTGAGGGAATGTTATTGTGTTTTTAATTGAAAAACAAACAAAAAATTATTTAACGTTTGCCATACACAAAATATGGAGGTTGCTGTTTAACTTAAAATAGAACTGAAGTGCTCGTAAACCACGAATTAACAAAACAATAATTTTTTAATGCAATATAAGTTTAAAGGTTCGCAGTGAAATCATATTTTTTTACGTGTTTCAAACAAATTTTCCACTAAATGACCAACTTTGGCGCTTGATTTTTCTTCCATCGTGAATCGGCCGATTTAAAAGAAAAATAACCGGTAATCAATTATTTTTGAGTGATTAGTAAACAATCGCCTGCCCCGCTGAAGGGACTACGGACAGAGCTTAGAGGAATGTTGGCAGGTATTATTAAGTAATCTTTTGAATAGACTGTGCGAATTATGGAATCAAAATTCATTCAATAGTTTGCTAAATGAGTCCAAATATTTAGCAAAAGAGTGGAGGGTAAAAAACTGTTTTTAAGAACAAAAGGCAAAAGATAACGAAGCGTTTTTTTTTATGAGTTATCACAAGATAAGAGAATTTCAGACCCAGAATCCTATTTCAAAGAGTCAATGTATACTATTGCTGTTTAGATATATTAATTTCTCAAACTAAACAAAGATTTCAGAGCCGTTGCGACCTGAGTATGTTCGAAATATTAACAACCGGAAAAACTCCTGTCTTCTTCAAACGAAGAGATATTAAACGCTTCCGGAAAACTGTCGGCTAAATAATACAGTAAAGACATCTCAGTTAATCTTTATGACCAATTAAAGGCTCTAAAAACATGCCTAAATCTGAAATTCAAAAAATTCATTCCATTAAGGAACTGATTGAATTATTGCTGATAAAATTCAATAGTCTTGCATCCGGTTTTCCCGAGGTAATAACAGCATGCTTTTTATTCTTGACCCTTCCAGTTACATAACCGCAACTGCTGAAAGAAGTTTTTCAAAATTAAAACTGATAAAAAATTACCTAAGAATTTCGATGGGACAGAAACGCCTATCAGACCTGTCACTATAGGTATTGTTCATAGAGGCAGAAACAGAAAAACTCATCATCAGCTATAAATGAATTAGAAAATCAGTTTGCCGTAAAAAAGGCAAGGAGGGTATATAGTTAATTTGAATTGTTTGTAAAATTTTTGGAAAAAGTGACAGTTAACTATGATGAATTAATATTTCTTTTAATTTTATGCATTTTTTTCTTTTGTGAGAAAACTTTACCCTTCCTAAGGGCCCCCAAACAAATTTTTATACGGGGCCCCGCCAAGGCACGCTACGCCTCTGATCCAGCGATCGGTGTCTAAGGTTGAATTACCTGTAGAAGTAGTTATACTGTATTACCTAAACAAGTAGGTTTGTTACAGAATCTGTCACTTAAACCGCTTCCACACAACATTTGTGCTCAGCAGGAAACAAACTATTTATACACTTCAGAAAGTAATTCGCCAAACAGGGCCTTTAGGTTGTTGGAATTCAAACTTTTAAACGCCAAAATTAACTATTTTCATTAATCTTCTTTCTCAGAATTAATAATTAGATTTTATCGTTTGCTAAATTTGTTTGAAGTTCTAAGAATAAAGATGTACTTTTTTAAAATAAATATCTTTAAGTAGCCACAATTTCCCATTTACATTTATTTCGAAAATTCAGTTATTATTTATCGTTTGTTAAATTAATTTACAGTTCGAAAAATATATATATAGTAAAATTGATGCTTAAAAAATAAAAGCGAAACTTTGCATATTTTTTATGCCAATTTAGAATTCTCTATGTATTTTTCTTCATACATATATAATGAACCATCGAAAGAACTCTATTGTGATATTACAACATTCCAAACTGAATTAGATCACATAAATATTTCAAAAGTTTTATTTTTATTTTAAATAAAGTTTCTCGTACGTTTAACGAAATGGCAACAGTGAAAATATTGAATGAAAATGGAAGTTGCATGTTATTTCAATGTAGATTAAATTTTTAGTTATTTAAATTTTACATAAACTTCTAATTTAAATTTTTAATGAAATTTGGAATGTAGCCTAGTCGGATTTTTTGCTTCAAAATGACGTATCCTACTTGTTTGTGTGACTTGCGGTTCGTTCTGTGAAAGTGGGTGACAGACAGACGGACGGACTGAACCATTATAATACCTTCCACTTCTTACGTTATAAACGTAGTGTGGGAGCTAAAAGTTATATATTTAAAATATGCGTGGCTCTTCGGTCTATGTGAGGAGAGAGGCAACGAGAAAAGAATTTTTATTTTTGTTCGTTTAGCCTTCAAATAATTCATGTCTCTGATTCCATTTCGTTTGCTGCATGCTTGCTCTAGTTTTTTTCCCGACTTAAATTAACAAGCTTAAACAACAAACTTTTTTCTAAGGGGTCGATTCGTTTCGAAGTTTCTAATCCCAGATTTAAAATAACGAGCCAATAGCTATATATCTCTATCTAGTGTGCCAGTATTTCCAACTAAAAAATATTTTGAATTGTTAAAAATTCAACCTAAACCATGAAAACAGTGTATAGATAAAAGTAAACTGTTAAGTCTTAAACATTTTCGAGTGTTTGTGAGGGGTCTCTTGGCCGCTGTGTTCTCCCACTAGGGGTCAGCACATGCGTTTCCGAGGAAAGGCAACGGGGAGGCGGACCACTCGTCGTTTCTCAAGGGGTTGTCTTCTACACCCCCCTCCCTTTATTCCCAACCCCCTTTATATGTCCAACATTTAACGGAGACCAAATGACTGCGGGTCTCCAAACAAAAGTGTCTGTACGTTAATCTAATTGAGAAGACATGATTTTCTAAGCGACATTTCTCCTGCTGTGTTGAAAATTCGTACAAACGGCATTTTTATATATGATAAATGTAACTGACTTGCATTGTTCTATAAACCCACTTTTTTAAAATGGGTTCAAAAGTTTTGTTAGAAATTATTCATTGAAAATTATAAAAACACTCGAACCCATTTCAATAAAAGGGTTACAGAGCCTTGTAAGTCAGCTACCTACTTCTATCAAGCAAAAAAAAAACGTTTGTGAGAATATTTACTACAGTCGTAGAAATGATGCTAAGAACAGTTATTTATGCAACTAGTGTGAAAAGTCCCAGGTAGCACAACAATGTTGGCCGATATTCTACCGACATCGGTCAATATTGACGCAATATTGGCCGATGTCGGTAGAATGTCGGCCAACATTGTTGTGCTACCTGGGGTAAGGCTTTTTTTAAACGAGTTGAATAAATTATTTCACGAGCGAGTGAAATAAATTCACGAGTTTAAAAAAGGCTATTTTCAACGTGTTGTCATACACTATTTTTTACAATAACGTGCAAAAAAGTATTTATTAAATTGGCATTTATTGATTGGCTTATTAATTATTTTATTATCACGTTCAAATGATTTGAAGGTGATTATTTATATTACTGATTATTTTAAAATCACGTGCAAAAAGTGTTTCTTAGATTGGCATTGGAAATAAGACGCCAAATAAAGAATCACGTTCAAATAAAGAATTTTACACCAATCACAAAGCCGTCGAATAAAATATCGCGCTTTCAAATAAAGAATTTTACCCCAATCAGATGTTCTTATTTACTTTGTCGCGCCAGTGCGTAAAAGTGACTTTGAAACACGGTTTCGTTAAAAGAATCACTTTTGCCACGATTTTTGATTCGAAAAAGTTAGTTTTTTTGCACGATATTATAAAGATAGTGTATGACAACACGTTGAAAATAGCCTTTTTTAAACTCGTGAATTTATTTCACTCGCTCGTACTTCGCACGTGAAATAATTTATTCAAACTCGTTTAAAAAAAGCCTTACTTTTCACACTAGTTGCATAAGTAACTATTTTTCTATTTGATTAACACAGAGGCACTTTCGTTTGGAGACCCGCAGCCACTCGATCTCATTCGCCCTTAAAAACCTGAGCACAGAAGACAACCCCCGGAGAAGGAAAAGTGTGAATTTGAAAGATTACAAATGAACATGAAAACGAAACGTACCAAAAAAATTTTTATTTTACCAAGATAAAATTAAACTCTACAAACATACACTCTTAAAACAAACGAGCGGTTTTAACTCAGTATGAGTTAATTTCCACTCCTTTCCGTGCTGAAAATGCACTTCTCCTATAGGAGTGAATTTCACTCTTTTTCGGAGTGGGTAAAAGAAATAAAAGAAAACAATCTGCGTCCTACACTCTTAAAACGAGCGGTTTTAACTCAGTCTGAGTTAATTTCCACTCCTTTCCGGTGCCGAAAATGCACTTCTCCTATAGGAGTGAATTTCACTCTTTTGTTTTAAGAGTGTATAAACCCGTTATCAGGCAATCAGGTTTTCCAGAAGCACAGATAATTTTTAAAAAATTATAAATTTCATTATCTTACTAAATTATAAAATTTTAAGTATGGGGGAAGCATTTATAATTATCATTACAGAAATATAATTTTGAAAAAAATTTAAAGCAAATAAAATTTCAAATAAAAAAAAAACCTTTTAAGTGCAGTGAAAATAAATTTATAATTTAATAAATTCGCTTATATCTCAGAGATTTAAAAGAATTTAATTAATTAATATATCTCACCGTTTCTCCTTATACCTAAAGCCCTAGCCTATAATTTTAGTTAACTTCTTAATATATCGGTTTTATTAAAGTTTTTGAAAATAAAAATATACACTCTTAAAACAAACGAGCGGTTTTAACTCAGTCTGAGTTCATTTCCACTCCTTTCCGTGCCGAAAATGCACTTCTCCTATAGGAGTGAATTTCACTCTTTTTCGGAGTGGGTAAAAGAAATAAAAGAAAACAATCTGCGTCCTACACTCTTAAAACGAGCGGTTTTAACTCAGTCTGAGTTAATTTTCACTCCTTTCCGGTGCCGAAAATGCACTTCTCCTATAGGAGTGAATTTCACTCTTTTGTTTTAAGAGTGTATTAGAGACTGATTATACAGGGTGTCCGTAAAAGAATGTCCGAGTTTCAAATTGCAATAGTATTGTGGTTTAAGGTGTTATTGGTAATGTGGTTGAAGGTGACGAATAAAAAATAACTAAAACAGTTTCAGATAAGCGCATGCGCTTCTACCGCTACATCGTTTTCACAGTTGCAGGCTGTAGCATCCATTACTCCGGACTGGCTGCAGACAGTATGGGAAGAATGGACAATTACAGCGTTTTCCACAAACATATTTATTCGATTAAGCATATTAAAAACCTCTAAAACTCAAGTATTTCTGGTTTTAAAGATGTATTTATTTTTAAATTCATTTTTAAAGTTAATGATACGTCACTCTTGTTAAACCTCTCTTAGGATAACAGATGACGTCACGGTTGGCTTTTTTTTTTGTTCTTGGCGTGTTATTTCGTATCACGTTTTACTGTATCGCTTTTGAAACTGTGAAACGTGCTTTCATCCTTATCAAACTCTTAAAAAAGTTATGCTATTTTACAGAAACATGTCATGTTCATTCCAGATAATTTCTTCAAACGTTAAACGATTTCACTCGACTATTCCGATCAGATCCAACAGTCAATAGTTCTGCAATAGCTCATACGCGCTTTAGTGTGTGTATTTTAACTAACAACCAAACTTGGAATAGGCTGTTTAACTTCCTTGATATGAACTGGTTACAAATAACATTGTCTTCTTTTAATGAGGTTTCGCAGAAATTGTAAGGTTTACTATTTTATAAAGTGTATTACAGCATAGATCGAAACATCGCCGAAAACATAACAGTTGACGTCAGAGCTGTTTTCAGTGACGTACATTTTCGGCAAATTTCAAATGCATTTTTTGTTGAAATTAAACATATTTGTGAATATTTAACCTTACATTCGGAATCTGCAGCTTCTAATGTACCAGAAAAACACATATATTATGAATTTCGCATTTCATGCAACTTGTCCATTGCATTTTCGTTTGGATGTGTGCCGTATCACTAAAGGCGCACACATTGAGCACTATTAGGAAAAACTAGGTTAGTTTTCCTTCAATGTCATGTATGATTTGTTATATTTAGTATATAAAATAAACTCCTGTAATATACCATTAAAACTCGGACATTCTTTTACGGACACCCTGTATAAGAACATTATCGGCTTTTATGAATTTGGGCCTTTTTGTGAGACAGGTTTCTGAGTTCCTTCGTGTGCCTCCTGTTTTTCTTGCAAAATATCTCCTTGAGACATAGTAAATAATCCTTGACATAATAAAGAGGTCTTTGGTAAATCCTCCTTGTGGTCCGGCACATCTTCACAAAATTTCGCCTGGGGAGTCGGATGGTTGTTTGGGTCAAAAATGTCGATTTGGTGTTACTTTTAATCTGCATAGCTTTACCTTTAATTTAAGACCAAGATTATTGATTTCTGTTTAGTGGTTTTCTTTTTATAAGCATTTTTCAGAAACTCTGTATATCAGCTCTTATCTATACCTTTTCTTTTGCGTTTCCTGAAATAAAAGGTTTTTCAACAGTTAGGAACATTTTTCTCAGGAACTATAAAAGGTATCAACACGTTTTATTTTATTATTTCTTCCCCATTAATTTTAAATATATCTGCTAAAAAAAAGTTATATAACTTTAAATTGGATTTTTGGGGGAATTTTTAATAAATATTTTTAAAAAATCACTAAATTTTTTTTTATATACTGTGAAATATCCTCAGTTTAAATGAAAGAGCTATATGTAAGGAACAAACTACAAAAAAATTCATAATGATATCTCATATAGTTCGTGAGAAAAATGTTCCTAAAGTTAGGAAAATTAACATAGGCGAGATAGAACCATCCGACTCCCCTTAAAGTCTGGATTATAGATGATGTTGTCTTCATCTGTTTCGTCATCCATTTGTTCTTGAATGGGAATTTTTTTTATAGTCTTGATGGTGATAATGATTGGTGTTTTATGTATAAAATTGAAGTACGTGGATGCCATTTCTTTATACTGGCTTACTGTGAGGACTTCGTCCTCTAATTTCTCAGCATCCTCGTGTTCTTTGTGTGTGCTTACTTTTGGAGGATCCGGAAATCGTTTCAGTTCTTCCTCAGTGAGAAATCCTCTCTCATTACAGAGGTATTTCGGATCATAGGGCTTTTTGAAGGGTGTTCCATACAACTGTTCATATAACAACTGATAGGGTCCCTTTTTGAATTCATTTTTATCATCTTTAGCCGATTCATCCTCTTCACTGCAACTCTCCAGTTCTTGTTCTTCAAGATCATCATCGAAGTTGGCTGTTGATTGAATTTCAATTTCCTTTTTATCAACGTGTTGGTGTTCTTCGTAGGAATCATTGTTGGGAGTTGTGGAATGGATCTGTTCGTATAACAACTGATAGTGTCCCTTTTTGAATTCTATTTTAACATCTTTAGCCGATTCATCCTCTTCACTGCAACTTTCCAGTTCTTGTTCTTCAAGATCATCATCGAAGTTGGCTGTTGATTGAACTTCAATTTCCTTTTTATCAACATGTTGGTGTTCTTCGTAGGAATCATTGTAGGGAGTTGAATGCATCTGTTCGTATAACAACTGGTCTGGTCCATTTTTGAATTCAACTTCAGCCGATTCACATTGACTGCAATTATTAAGTTCTTGTTTAACAGGAACGTCCTCGATACCGGATCGTGCTTGACTTTCAATTTCATTCATACTCTGGTTGTCGGCACTCAAGATGTCATAGAAAGTTATTGCGGATAAATCATTGAAAAGAAATTCCTACTCTAACGATTTTC
Organism: Oedothorax gibbosus; assembly: GCA_019343175.1. NCBI lineage: Eukaryota > Metazoa > Arthropoda > Arachnida > Araneae > Linyphiidae > Oedothorax > Oedothorax gibbosus. Next base: position 141,892 of record JAFNEN010000830.1, read on the forward strand.
AATCGAACTTAAATTAATGTAATAGATAAAAATAATTCCAAAAACCTGCACAAATCCATGGAAGCAAGACATGTAGACGGATTTAGAATAAGTTTTCGATGGGTGAATATGATGAAATATTTTGAAGATTCAAATCAATAAATTTTTGATCAAGTTTATAGTAGAGCATTCAAAATCCAAAAGGGAAGAGGTCGTTGCCAATTTTCTGTAGCTAACATTTTTTGTGCATTTTAATTGGATGCAGCTAAAACAATTGAATCCTGATTTCCAAATCATAAACAAAGAAAAACCAGCTATAGTATTTTTACTAACTTAGTTTTTTTTATTACTTCCTGAATAAGTAAACAGGTATGTTTGTAACAGACTTGCTACTTAGAATCGATCGTATTACTTAGAATCGCTTCCTCACATCACAAAATCCATAGTCTATTAAGGAAGCGCCAAGCACAACCATTCAGTTCTATATTAAACTTTTAAACTTAAAAATTAAATTTGTAGCCAATAGAAAAGTTTTATTTTATTTTTTTTATTTTGATTAAAATAGAATTTGGTCTAAAACTACTTTACTACTACATTTAATACTTAATGCTAAAGAAATTAAAAATATGGTTAAATAAATTTTTTGCCATGATGCTTGAGATTTTTTATTAAATTGTTTTGGTGTTTTACTTTTTCCGAATGGAATATAAATACTTTAATTCATGCAACTTTTAAATTTTTTTACATGGACAGTTTGAAAATAACTTTTACTCTAGACAGGTGACGATGTTTCCACTATGACACGATATAAAACATTCTTAAATAAGCATTGCTTAATTTCGCATTTGATTTTAACTGCATTGCTGGAAGTAGATAAGATATTTCGCGATTTCAGGGCAAAGCGAATACAGTGTATGAATTGAAGAGCTTAGTGGAAGAACGTGCTAAGTGACATTTTTGAAAAAAAATTAAGATTTTTGTGTCAATGAACATATTACTAACTTCTTTAACGATAGCAAGTTCCCCCTTTTTTGAAAACTTTAAGTGTAGTATATTTTTTACCGTTTGCGAGTACCGTTTTCAACAGATCTGAGTGCAAACTGAAAACTTTAAAGCTCATTTTCTTGTTTTTACCTTTTTATCACTTAGCACGTTCTTCCACTAAGCTCTTCAATTCTCCTGCGAACTCCCATCTCACGCGAACGGAAGTCACGTGACCGAAATCAGCTTTGCTCTGCCCGCGTACTCTAAGTTTAAGTGTCTTGTATGTATGGTAACAGATCTCTATACAATTCCAATGGGAAAACTTTTGACCCTGTTTTTAAATAAAGTATACGACATGTACTCACGAAAACTTACCAAAAAAATACAGAAGTTAGTTTGCCATTAAAATAAATAATAAGTATAATTTCGACGATATTAATTAGTTATAATTAAAACAAAATTTTAGTAATTACTCACAAACTACAGATGGCAGCACTAACTAACTGGGCTATGGGGTTGTTTCAGATAATGTCTTTCCTGTGTTCTCATTTTCTCTCTCCTAAACTCTCCTGTTTTCATTTTTTGCACTTAATGCGATGTTTCGATTTTCCTCTGAAAATGAGCGTTTTTTCCCCCGTCTGCCGCATTTTATATTTTGAGTTATTTTCGTATAACTTGTTTTTTTTCCCTACTATTTATTTAACTTTATCGGTTTTAATTCGATTAAATTTCAAAAATGCAAAACATTAACAAAACGTCAATATTGTTAGAAAACTATATTGACGTATTTGTGCCTCAAGGAAGCGCTGCATGCTGGGAAATATGACGTTTAGCCTTAACACAAGAAGTACATTCTGGGTCATATTCAGATTCGAAACAAACGTTGTTGTTGTATTTCTTCGATACATTTACGATTTCAACTTAGTAGTATAATAAATTGAACTAAAAAATAAACTGGAAGACAGGGAAAATCATTTTTCGTTTTGTTTTGCATTTAATAAATCAAAAAGCCTCCGGAGAAAACTAAATAAACAATTACATCTCTCATATCAGTTTTGGAAAACTATCCAATGGGGGACATTCACGGCCATATCCACCTGAGCTTAAATTCGAAATCGTAAGAGGGAAAGCAAACTTAGTTCAGTTGTTCGCAGCATTGTTTATGTTTTGCTTCTGTGGTTCGGTTCCACGTTATTTCTTAGAGTCTGTTGTTTTTTGCCGAAATTAATTGAAAAAATGCCGGTTTCGTGTAGTGCGTATGGTTGTTCGAACAACAAAATGAAGATTGAATGCATAGAGCGAAAAGTTTCTTATCATATCTTTCCGCATAAGAATAAAAATCTGATGAAAGAGTGGTTAGCGAAAATGGAGCGTGAGAATTTTGTTCCAACAGAGTATACGAAGATTTGTTCCGATCATTTCGAACCAGAATGCTTTGCTCTCCGAAAAACGACAAAAAAAAGATATCTGAAACCAAATTCTGTGCCAACCATTTTCTCTTTTACGAAAATCAGTAAGAAAAAACGAACATCGCACACAGAAGGATGTGCTGTAAATGAGTATGTATTAAACTTTTGTATTGTTTTAGTGTAAATGTTTATGTGTAATTGTTGATTGTATTTGTGTTGTTATGCGAGATTGTTAAATCTATATATTTCTTTAAGTTATTAGATTTTAAATAACAGTAATAATAGTGTCCTTAAGTCTTTATTCTGGCTCTGTTTACTAAATGTGCTTCGTAACCCTAAATCGTTTTGAATGTTCTTTTTTTGTAAATAAAAAAGTTATGCTAAAATAACAGACGGTATTTTATTAGATTTCAAAGGGTAATGAAAAAAAGAAGGTATTGGTAATTTTAGTTTGGGCCGATTTTATACATAATTCTAACTATGCTAAATAACTAAAAGTATTTAATTTTACTAAATAAACAAGCATAGTCTTTATGTTACATGTAGGTTTGAGCTTTTTTTAAACATGTGTGATAGTGATATGAAAATAAATTGTTTTGTTCATGCGGTTAAACTCTTTAGTAGTGTATTTTATTAAAATACTTAGAGCAATGCTTTTTTTTTTTTGCAGCTCTGCTATTGACCCTGGTGAGGGTACTTCAGGAACTTCGGATGAAGTATCTTTGAATAATAGTACAGTGTCTGAAGGATCAGTTTCTGTATCCACTGAGTGTCCAATTTCATTCAATTTACTGATTGATGAATTACATTTGAGAAACAAGGAAAATGATGAATTGAAAGACTGGCGGACCCGGAGATTTAATCCTATTTACATGACTGATAGTGAAATGAAGAGATTGTCTGGTTTCGACAAGGAAACTTTTTTTAAATTTTCCACTTCTTAAGTTTTAAAGAAGGCGATTTGACTGTTGGTATGTTAACACCAGTGAGACAGTTTTTTTTGTTTATGTTACGCCTCAGGAATGGATTAACTCTAGACTTAATTGCTTACATATTCGAGGTAATAAAAATTTATAATTTTTATTATTGATTGTACAATAGTACGATACTCTAGTACAATAATTCAAACTTAACTGTATTTATATTATTACAGATCAGTCAGCCTACAGCCTCAAGATACTTCAATGGAATGGTTGAATGCATTTACCAGAAGTTGCAGACAGTCTCCATCTGGCCTGGTAGAGAGCAAGTTCGGGAGTTTATGCCCTTCAACTTTCGCAGCTACTGTCCTGATTGCCGGGTTATCATCGACTGCACTGAATTTAAGATGGTTCAACCTTTTAATGTTGTTGAGCAGCAGCTGACATTTTCACATTATAAGAACAGCAACACGTTAAAGGCCCTTATAGGGATTGCACCATCAGGCGGCGTTACTTTCATTTCTGACTTGTATTGTGGTTCTATTTCAGATAAGGAGTTTTTTAAGAGATCTGGATTGCTGCAGCTTCTTGAAAAGGGGGACATTGTCCTTGCTGACAAGGGATTTAGGATTGAAGAAGAACTTATAGAGGCTGAGGTATGTTAGATGTTCTCAAAACTTTTTCTTAAAAAGGACACACATACCATATCATGTTTATACGTTCTATCTGATTCCCAATCATTTGAATTATTTTTAAAACACAGTAAATTTTACAGATTGGACTGATGCAGCCGTTGTTCCTTAAGGAAAAGATACAGTTCACAATTGAGGAGCGTTCAAAGAACAAGTTAGTTTCTTGCCTGCGTGTGCATGTTGAAAGAGCCATTTCAAGGATTAAAGTATTCAAGTATTTTGAAGGGTCCATCTTATACAATTCACTTCATAACATCAATGAAGTTTTTTTTATTGCAAGTTGGTTGACAAACTTCAATAGACCTTTGATTACTGTAGAAATAGCAAAGTTCCCTGAAGGTATGTAAATGTTTTTATTTTACTATCCTTTGCCTAAATTTTTTTTTGTCTAATTTATTCTTCATTACAGACCTGGAAGAAAGTGAGGACTTTACTACTGATAATGGAAGTTGATAATACTATTTGTGTAAGAGAACTAAGTCAACAAGATGACTGTAAACACTATTGAATTGATACTTCGACTCATAGTTTTATTTGTTATTGCAGACCCTGCAGAAGATGAAGAATAAATCACCACTAATAATGGCAGTTGATACTATTTGTGTGAAATTCTTCTTTGATGGAGGCCTTCTGAGGACGGAAAGATAAGTTGATTTTTTAAAACAATATTTTTTCTGTGTGCTATGAAATAGTAAAGAAGTAATATTTTATATTTGTATATATTTATTGTAAATATAGTTTTGTTTTTTATTTCAGGTTGGGGTGCGAAGTAGATCTACCTTCCCGCGGTGCACCCTGTTTAAACTAAAAGATCTATGAAGTAAAAGATTCATCCCAATGGCTACTGTTTGATGATTGACCCAATTTTGGGCTTTCATTAAGTGGTGCTTTTAGCTGTTAAAATAGTGTGCTTTTAGCTGTTAAGTGGTAAGTGGTGCTTTTAGCTGTTAAAATAACTCAAATAAATAATTTTGAACCAAACTAAGGCAATTTAAAATAGATTCCAAGTTATAGCAATTACATTCAAATAAGCCAGAAATAGAAAGATTTTGAAAACTCATTACAAACCTATGGCTCCTTTTAAGCTCCCATTGGCCTTCAGTTTTAACCAAGCAAAAATTGCTTCTCTCAGCTAGTTCTTCGAGTTCTAATCGATCCACATTAAACGTACACTTTATTTCCAAAAGCATGGTGTTGGAACCGTTGTGAATCAATCCATCGGGTGACGCTGCCAAATGAGGCATAGCAGGGTGGGTAACTAAACCAACTTTTCGGACCAAAGAATTGGGATACTGTGAACGAATTTGGGTTCTCACAAGAGATTCATACTTATTACCATAGGCGATTGCTGGTATGCGAGATAGGTCAGACGAATGACTGGACAGCAAAGCAGACACAAGCTTTGTGTGGTCCTTCCTCCTCACACAGACTTTGTAGAAATTCGATGCTGTAAGGCGCCATTTACGCTGTTCTTTCCACAGCGAACTTTCACTTTGAGAAATGGTCTGCTGCTCTAGTTCCCAGATATCTTTAAGACTGAAAACTAGTTTCTCCTTCACAAACTCTGCAGCATCTGTTGACATAACAAAGATATATGCATTAAAACAATTTACAATGTCTAAAGCAGGGTTGTTATGTTTACCTGACCCGAAAAAAACCGGGTGGGTTTAAAAAAAAACCCTTGAAAAAACCCAAGTGGTTACCCACTTGGGTTTTTTCAAGGGTTTTTTTTTAAACCCACCCGGTTTTTTTCGGGTCAGGTAAACATAATTGTTGCCAAATTGCCTTTACT